>PVIR01013725.1:0-41848 GCA_004026965.1 Petromus typicus
AGTACTCATGAAAGGTTAGTTACCCTGGTGGATCTGTGCCTGCCTGCCAAGCACAAGGTCCCAGCTCCACAAACAAACAAAACCCACCAGCCTGCTGGCTGAGGAGCAGATTACAGGGCAGGAGGCAGGACTAGGGGTGCACCCCAGGAAAGACCCCATGCGGGGGCACCAGACGCACAAGTCCTGCCTCCTCTTCCTTCTGCCGTTTTCTTTCCTGTGAGTTGAAGAGCAGGTGGTCCTCCAAGCTGCCACCTCCTCCGCCGCCCCTCACAAAGGGCCTGGGGAAATCCCTGCACCAGCCCGGGTGAATCTTCGGTGACTCCTCTCATAAGCCCAAGGCCATATGATGTCATGAGAGAAAGGGAAGATGCCACCCACAGGACTTTCCAGGAAACCCTGCCCGTGAAAAGCGGGGCTACAGAGGCGGGATCCTGAGACGGCTGGTGGGGGAGGGCCCTCGGGGAGGTGACAGGAGGCTCTCAGGACTCTGCTCTGCGCCATGGCACGCTCTTCACGAGCACAGCTCCTTCCCAGTGCCTCTCTGCCTCTCCACCTGTGATGGCCAGAATCACCGTGGCTGTCAGGAGGCTGGGAAACCAGGGCCTTTAGACACCTCAGTATTCCAGCTCCTGAGGGCGCCCTTGTCTCCAACCACACCCCGCTCTCTGTCCCCACGTTTGAGACTGAGATGGGTTGTCAGCCTCTTGCTTTGACCCTGGTGTCATGGCCATTGCCAACAGCGCAGTGGGGCACTGCCGTGACTTGTATCTAGATGTCCCCCAAAGCCTCGTGAGGCTGCGGGCGAGGGGGCTCAGCTGTGAAAGTGGCCGGATGAGGGTGTGCTCATGTGGACTAAGGGTGTGGATGGCACCAGTCAGCAGGCTTGTAGCCTGGATGAGATGTAAAGTGACAGAAAGAAGGTGGGCCGGCCAGGCACGATGTTCCACGCCTGGGAGGCTGACGCAGGAGGAGTCCCGGGAGCTTGAGGATAGCTTGGGCTTCGTAGCAAATTCAAGGCCAGCCTCAACTATATACTGAGACCCAGTGCAAAAAACCCAAATAACGGCCAGGGACTTAGCTCAGTGGTTCTGGCACCTGTCTTGAAAGCGCACAGACCCAGGTTCAATCCATGGTAACCACATACAACACTGGATGTGGAGTCTCACGCCCAGCAGCAATCAGTACTACACACCACAGTGCCGGGCGTGGTGGTTCACGCCTGTCATCCCAGCACTCGGGAGGCAGAGGCAGGAGGATTGCTGTGATGTGAGTTGGAGGCTGAGCTCAGGGCCAGCCTGAACTACAAAGCGAGACCCTGTCTCAAAAAAACAAAAAAAACCCAACCAAATAAATAAAGTTAAATTTTAAAAAGAAGGCAGCTTTGCTGCTTGCTTCCCTCTGCCTACACTGCCATGGACTGTCTCTCCTCTTTGATGCCCCTCAGCGATGCCACCCTGCCTTGGATCCAGGTGACCATGGACTGCTCCCTCTACACACTGTGAGCTGAAATAAACTTGTCTTCTTGGGGCTGAGGATTTAGCCTAGTAGCACCACCCTTGCCTGGCATGTGCAAGGTTCTGAGTCTGATTTCAAGCCCTGGAAAAAAAATAAGTGAATCTTTCCTCCTTTAACTTGTGGATGTCGGATATTTCGTCTCAGCAACAAGAACAGCTGCCCCCCAGGAGGGTGTCTGTCATGGCTGTGTATTGGCGCCCGTGGGCCTCCTGCAGGCTCCTGCTGTTTGCTTGTTTTAATCTTCTCTTCAGTACTAGGGACTGATTCCAGAGACCAGTGGTGCCCTGAAGTCCAAGGGACTCTCTAGTCCTTTTCATACTTTTATTTTGAGACAGTCTCATTAAGATGCTCAGGGTGGTCTCAAACCTGCGTCCTCCTGTCTCAGTCTCCTGAGTAGCTGGAATTACACATGTGCCCCCCTGCAGTAAAATCCAGGGCCCACACCCCTCAGAGGCAGAGCACTCGGGCCTGGCCCAGATACAATATTTCCAAGGCCTGAGGCACAGTAAAGACTGAAGCAAGAGCCTTCTGCATGGCCCAGAAGGCTACATCTCTAAGAGAGACAGATGGACTCTGACAGACAGGGGACCTTCCGTATTTTTCCTGATTTTGCTGTTACTGGGAATTGAACCCAGGACCTTTGCATGGAGCTATATCCCCAGTCCCTCTCTTCCCCTCAGACAGTCTTTCCCTAAATTATAAATTGCCCAGACTGGGCTCAGACTTGAAATTCTCCTGTCTCAGCCTCCCAGGGTGCTGAGGTCCCAGGTGTGGGTCATCACATTTAACTTTCCAATTTCATTACTGGCAGAAGAGAAAGCCTCCTTTCTCCTTCACTCATGGAAATCGGGCAAATACCCACACTGAGCATTTAACAGTTATCAAAACCATTCTTCTGGTGTCTGGTATTTATAGTAACCCATTTCAGTGGGCTATTTTCATTTATTTATTTATTTATCTTTGAGACTGGCTGGCTCTGAACTCCTGGGCTCAAACAATCCTCCTGCTTCAGCCACCCCAATAGTTGAGACTACAAGTGTGTGTCCCTGTGCCTGGTAAGTACCCCCATTTACTCTGTGAGGAAACTGAGGCTCAGGGAGATCGGTGCTTGCGGACACAGCAGCAGAACCAAAACAAGAAAAACAAGAAGGCAGGGCTCCCGACTCCCGGAGCCGCCTTGTAGCCAGCTGTCTTGGCTGCCTCCGTCTGGCTGTGGGCTTTGTTCGCAGTCCTCGCCTTTGTCAGACTCAGATTGTAACCTTGCCAGGACGGGCACTGTGTCCCTGGAAGCGCGCATTGTTCAGCCCCTCTCCTGCGGGGCGCGCAGGACACGTGACGGCTGCTCGGTGCTCACTGACGCGCCCAGTGAGCGGTACCTGCCCAGGCCTCAGCTGCCACGGCGGCCGGGGACCTCCGGTGGGGCACAGCGAGCAGTGGCCGCGGGGTGGCAGTGTGTTCTCACGCCTGCGCCCGGAAAGCGGCCCCGGGCGAGGGACGTGGGGGCGGGGCAGAGGCCGGAGCTCCAGCCGCCGCCCGGGAAGGTGGCGAGTCGGGTCTCCCGGGGACCTGACAGGGCTGGGCTTCTGTGTGCGCACGCGTGCAATCGTGCGCGGTCTGCTGCAGCCCGGGGCTGAGCACCAGCGTGGCAGCTAGGCATAGGGTGAGCCAGCCGGACAAAAAGATGAAGGAAACCAGAGCAGCGCGCACAAAGTGGAAGGAAGGATGGAGGCGAGGGCTGAGAAAGAGGGGAGGCTTTTCGGAGCCTTAGGAAAACATTACCCAGAGAAAGCGAGCTATCAGAGACTGAGGGAGAGACAAAGAAGGTAGAAACGTAAAAAGGGAGGCTGTGGGACCCTGGCTGGGGAAAGTAGGTTAGCAGGCTGGAGTGGGAGAAGGGAGCCCCCAGAGGCTGGAAGAGACAGGAACCCTTTTGCACAAGAAAGAGCCCGACTCCGGCTTGCTGCTGACGGGTTTATTGGACTGAGCTGCTGCGACCTGCTGCTGCCTTCGCTCCAGGTCAGGGCCGCCTGGGCTCTGGCTGCAGCTCCGGCTCCTGCTCCCTGGGCTCTGGCTGCAGCTCCGGCTCCTGCTCGAGCTCCGGCTCCGGCTCCGCCTCCTGCTCCTGCTCAAACTCCTCTATTTTGCTCTGAACCTGAGGAGGACGAATCTCAAGCTCTAAGGCAGAAAATCTTCTCAGTCTCCACTGTGGGAAGAGATGGAGAGAGGAGGATGGGCGTTAGAAGGAGAGGGAGAAAGGAAAGAAGAACAGGAAGGGTACTGAGCTGCTGTTTGCTCCAGGGCCTTCTTTGCCGCTTCCGAGGTACAGAAGGGCTCTGAAATGCAGAGGACAATGAAAGGGCACTCTGATGGTGGGCGCAGGGCCCTCCTTGGTCATCTTTCCGGGTGAAGAGTTGGCAGACCACTCTGCGCCCTGAAGAGGAGGAAGCTAGGAGTGAGAACATGTCCCTGGCTCACCTGTCTTTTCCAAAGGTAAAAGCCAAACGCTCCAGTCACCAAAAGGAGCAATGAGAGGGTACCCAGGGTGAGAAGGAGAGGGAGCGGGCCTGCTCGGAGGGCAGCTGGGGCTCTCCCAGCATGCTGGGCACCTATGGAGAAAGCACAGAATTAGGCACAGGTCAGGGAGGCATGGCACCTCCATACCTGACGGAGGCAGCGGCATCTACAGAACTTAAGGGGCGTGTCCTGAATTGTTTGGCTAATTAATGGTTCAAGTGGGTCAGGCGTGAAAGGAGGCTGGGGCAGGGCCTGACGGAGGGGAAGAGCTTGGCAGGGCGAGTGCTGTGGAAGGGAGACCAAGATGACTGTGTTGGAGCTGGAGCCGTGGCCATTTGGGGCCGCAAACCTGAGCTAGACTCCGGGACATACACCGCTGCTCCGATGAGCCTCTCCCCCTGGTACAGCTGGCACTGCCAAGGCTGGGAAAGAAGCCTGGCCTCCGACATTTCCAGCCAAGGTCCCGGGAAACTCCTTCCAGACCCCCCATGCAGGGGCCTCCACACAAAGCGTTCTTGTTGCTGGGCTGGGGTCACTTCACACAGCAGCTTTCCCCGGGAGCCGTGCAACCCCGAGGATTTGCGGGTCACTGAAAAAAATCAGAAGGAGACCTCTTGGAGTCCAGATGCCCTTGCTGGATATCACAGCTTCAATCCCAACTCCTCAGCCCCGCTCATCAGAGCTCTGACTGGGCAAGGCTGGAGGAGGAAATCAGGTCAATGCCAAATTGATCTCTTTGTTGGGGACAAACCCCGGGGCACTTTACCACTGAGCTACATTTCCAGCCCTTTTTAAAATTTTGTTTTCAGACGAGGTCTTGCTAAGTTGCCCACATTTGCCTCGAACTTCTGATCCTCCTGCCTCAGCCTCCCAGAGGACTGGGATTACAGGCATGTGTGCATCAGCATGCTGGGCTGAAATTAATCTCAGCAGGACCATGCTCTGGTCAGGTCACTCACCGGCCCCATTCCACGCTCCTCACCACCTTCAGGACATTGTCCAAACTCAAACTGGCTCTGCAGCCCACAGAAGGAATGCTATTGCACATTCTTTTACATTATTTTCTCCTGAAATTCTCAGACCCTCAGTGCGTTGGCATCTGATACACCCTTCAGTTTTCCCCCTTCCGTGATCTGGCTCACATCAGTGCCCCTGCCTCTGCTGACCCCGGTGCCTTTCATCTCCCTGAATATTTAGAGAACAGTCAAACAGCCAGCTGACCCTGGGACAACGCATCTCCAAGCTGTTTAGTGATAGATGCAGAACAGCAGGGGGCAAGCGGTGAAGGCCCCTGGCCCTGACCAGCAAGGCTTGGTGACACAGATGCCTGCTGTGTGACTCTGAGAAGGTCCCTTTTTTGTAAAGTGGGAGTACCTGTCTCTTCCAATTAAGAAGACATTGGACAGGAAAGAATGAATGGGATCTGGTGACAAAATGACTCAGGAAAGAGACTAAGGCCTGGGGTGTTGGGGTTACAACAGAGTAAATAGCAGGCCAGATGAGCCAGAGGCTTGGTAAGGAAAGGCAGGGCCCAGGTGGTGCTGGGAGTGGAATAGCAGCTAGGGAGGTATTCAGAAAGGATTGTACTCAGGACCTGCATTATTTGTTAGCTTATTCATTTATTCATGCAGCCAAGGTCCCTTATGAAGCACTTACTATGTGACGCCTATTCTGGAGGCCTCGGGGGACACTGTCATGGCTGATAGTTGCCAATCAGTGAACACACACTCAGTGATTTTTTTCTATGTCTGTTTTTCTCCTGTCTTGGAAAAATCTTGCTCAGTAAATATTTGCTGTCTGAGGGACTGATTTATTAACTCTTCCCAAATCTAGGCCACTCCCTGAAACTTTAACCCCAGCCCTGGCCCCAAAACAGACAAGGATTTTAGAAATCTACTCCACCTCCTTTGAAACATTCAAAATCTGCTACCTCCCCTTGGAACTTCTCAGACCTTCCCACCAATTCACAGCAGGAGAGTCCCTTAGAGAAGAGTGGAACACTTATTCTGTGACTCAGGGGAGATTTTCAGTTTCATCATGGCAGTGAGAAAAGAGGCCAGGACTCATGCCCAGGGGCCGGGCATCACAGGCGGAGCTGCACAGTCGTCAGCCAGCCAGCCTTGCCTCCCTGGCCTTCTCCTCGGGGACAGGAGCTGCCCCTTTCCCACCTGGAGCTGACCTGTGATGACTGCCAGAGTGACCGTGGCACTGAGCTGCTGCCCCTGCCGATGGATACGGCACGTGTAGGTCCCAGCCTGGGTCAGGCTCACAGCCTCCAGCTGGAGGGTAAAGTTGCCACTGCTCCCAGCCACTGGGATGTCAGGGCCTCCGCCAGGAGGAGCCCACATGGCGATGAGGGAAGACTGGGTTGCCAGACCAGGAGGCAGGTGGCACGGTAACTCTGCCCTGGAGCCTGCTCCAGCATATACCACCACGGGGGCTGGGGGCTCCAAACCTGGAAAGAAAGGGAACCCCAGGTTAAAACCCAGGGGTGCAGTGGGGCTGGAATGCTGGAAAAGGGGACCTAGAAAGTGAGGGTGTTGTAGCAGGAATGAGGCAGGAAAGCAGAGGAGATGGCGGCCAGGGAGAGCGCTGAGCTGCAGAGTGAGGTGGGGGAGCTCGGGACACCCCGGTAGCCGCAGCTGAACGGGACAGGCCAGCGGATGTCCAGCGAGAAGCCCAAAGACAGCCAGCACTAGAATTCTCCTGCAGGAGAGGAAGGGGCCCAGAGCACCCAGGCAGGGAGCCTACTTTAGGGACCCATGACTCAGGGAGGCAGATGGGGGCAGGAAGGGGTTGTGGTCAAGTGTGAAGGCAGATGAGGGGAGTTACCCCAAACGGTGAGGTTGTGTGTGATCCGGACTGCAAAGCCATCTCTGTAGGTGAGGACGCAGCCCCAGATCCCAGAGTCCTCAGGGCTGACTTGGGGCAGGAAGAGGAAGCTTTCAGCTAGGTGGTGATGGGGGGACTCCTGGACAGGGACACGGCCTGCGCCCCGGAACCAATGCACAGAGGCCGGGCGGTCAGGACGGCTGAAGGAGCAGTTCAGGATGACCCAGTCGGAGGCTCTGAGGGGTCCGGCAGGGCTGGCCACCACTGAGCCGGGAGGAAGTCTCCGTCAGTCCAGCGCAATGGCCAACCCAGCTGGCGGCCCCTGGCCTTCTCCCTGCCCCCTGCAGTCCAGCCCAGGGCCAGAGGTATTCAAGTGGACCTGTGAGGCCCCAGCCTGCTTCCCTGTGCCTGGCTCCTTCCTGTTCCCTGGGCTCCTCCTGGCTCTACACTGGCTGGAGGACCCCCTGATCAGAGCAGCCCAGCAGAGATGCAGAGAGTCACCCCAGCGGGCGCCGCCCCCTCCCCACCTCCACTGAGCACTCCCGCCGCGGGTGGGGGAGGGGACCTCGGTGACAGCCTCCCCACGGCCCTCCCGGGGCACGTGCTGGGGGCACCTTCTCCCACCCTTCTTGGGGGCCCTCGGGCGGGGCCTCGCACACAGCGTCCGCAGCAGCCCAGCCCGCCAGCGCCTGGGAAGGGGGCCCGGCCTCCAGCCCCCAGCCTCGTGTGTCCCTGTCCCTGCCGCTGTCCCGCCCACCTACTCGAGGCCTGGCCCACGCGCAGACGGAGCCGGCAGACGAACGCGCGGTCCCGGAGGCGCAGGGCGGCGTGGTACTCGCCGGCGTCGGCGCTCAGGGCCGGGCGCAGCCAGAGAGAGAAGTCCCCGCGCTGGAGGCCGCGCTCGTCCAGCTTCACTCGGGGCTGCAGGGGGCGCCGCCCGCTGCGCAGGCCGCCGGGGGCCACGCTCAGCACGGTGTAGCGCTGCGGGCGCGCCGCCTCCTCCGGGCGAGGGCCGAGGCTCCCGGGCCGAGCAGGGGCGGGCGCGGCTGGGCCACTGGGCAGGAGAGAAGTGCAGCTGAGACCCCGGCGGGTGAGAAGCCCGGGAGAAGGCGCGGCGCGGCCACAGTCGAGGATGCGCCAGCGTGCGGGGACCCCTGGGCCACAGGTCGTCCCCACCCCGCCTGCGCCCTCCGCCTTTGGGCTGGCACCAGGCTCCGCTGCTGAGGTTGCCTGCTGGCGGATGCGGGTGCGAGGGAGCAGGCTGCGGAGGGAGGAACAGGGAGGACGGCCCGGGCTTCGGCGGGACGGCGCCCTCGGGGAGTGGACAGTGCAGGCTGGGACGAGGGCTGTGTCCGAAGCCCTCAGTGCCTGACTGGGAGGCTCTGTGTCAGGCCTGGGGTGCCTACCTGTCTGGTTGGTGCTGCCAAGTGACCCCTCCTCTTCGGAGAAGGCTAGAGTCCTGGAGGGGGGTTGGGGGGCCGCAGGGGAGCTGGGCAGGAGCCCCCTCCTGAGCCCACACCACCAGGACCTCTTTCTCCGGCTCTGTAGCCTCCACTAGGGGAGCAAAGGAGAGGCCGGGAGAGAAGCCATGAGCCAGGAGACAGCGCGACAGAGGACCTCAGCGCTTTCCAAGGGAGAGACATGAAGGAAAGGGCATGGGTGCCGGTCCCTTTCCTCTTCCCCACCAAGGGGGAGACTGGGGGAGGCTCTGGGGCGGAGAGCCGGGCCCTGACTCCACGAGAGACCAGGACCAAGGGATCTGGAGGCCGCTGAGCTCTCTCCTGCCCTCTCTTGGGTCGGGAGGGCGCCCTGCCCCCCTTACCTGGAGCCGCCCATAGCAGTCGCAAAAGCACCAAGCCCAGGAGCGGAGTCTGCCCCATGTCTACCTCCCCTGCGGCTGGCCAGGCTGAGCCCTCCTAAGGGAGGTCAGCAGGGGCTGGAGACTAAAGAAAAGTTCTGCAAAAAGGGCGGTGGAGGGAGGAATCCAGAGGGAAGGGGACCCCCCGCCCCAGGCCTGGAGAGAGAGTGGGAAGACCGGGGAGGGAAGCTGGGGCTGGGGCAGCAGGCTGAGCACCCAGGGGCTGGGCAGGCGCAGCGGAGCCAACTGGAGGAAGGCGCGGTGGGAGCTGGCTGCTGCGGTGCTGCCCCGGGGCCCCGGCCGGTCCTTACGTCTGCCTCACCTTCCCCACTTCCCCTCCGCGCTGCCCGCCCCCCCAACCCCAGGGCTCACGGTTTCACTTCGCAGCGGAAAGTCTGAGGGGGCCGATTCCCAGCAGCACCCACCCCTGTGGCGGCCCTCTCCTTGTTTACTTCCTCCGACGCGGGTCTCCCCACCGCCCCCCGCGTCCCTCCCTCCCTCCCTCCGCGCTGCTCACCTTCCCTTCTCAGCGAGCCCTTTCCACCCGGCTCCCACTCGGCCATTTCTAAGCTGCTCCACTGGCCCCGGCACTTTCTTCTCAGCCGGTCCTTTCTGCACCCCTATCCGAGACCCCTAACGGCCCAGAACTTCCTCACCCTGCACACCTGCACCCCAGCTGTCTGGCTCCTGATAGGGTGGGCAGCAAGCTGCACTGCACCCTACAAGAGACCTGGACAAGGGCATGCCAAGGGGGGAATGGGAAGAACGGTTCCGTGGCAAGAGGCTTCCTTCTGCCTTCTGCCCCCACCACCATGTGGGACACTACATATGGTAACTTGTGAAATTTAAACTTCTCCATTGTACAGATGGCGAAACTGAGGCTCAGGGTGATTCGTTTGCCAGCTCCCCTCTCCAAAGTTTCCTCCAACCTGTAGGTTCTCTAACAAGAGAGGACAAGGGTGATGCAGCTATGAAAAAACACAGTAATGCTGGACCAAGCCAAACCCAAGAAAAGCAGAAAGGGAGTAGAGATGGAAGACTCAGGCCAAAAGCCAGCCGCTGTCCAGTCCAGCCCAGCCCAGGAGCCCAGCCCGGAGAACTAGGGAGCAGGCGACAAGGAGTCAGGCCTGGCACAAGCAAGCCTAGGGTCTGGAAGGAGGCCGCTTCCTGCAGGCAGGCAGATGGCACCTTTCACCCCAGGTCGTAGACTGTCTAGACCCAGCCAGCCGGCCAGGCTCTGCGCTCCAGGGGCGGGACTTCCTGTTCCTATTTGCCTGGTTCAGCACAATACAGCTGGTAGGTTTCCACTGGGCTCAGCAGTGTCTAGTCTCGTGTGGGTTAGCAGGGAAGCGTTACTGGGAGGAGCATCCCCAGGAACCCGAAACAGGACACAGGTCAGCTCTCCCTGAAAAAACGAGCCAGGCTCCCAGACACCTCTGGCCAGGACACAGGTCAGCTCTCCCTGAAAAAACGAGCCAGGCTCCCAGACACCTCTGGCCAGGACACAGGTCAGCTCTCCCTGAAAAAACGAGCCAGGCTCCCAGACACCTCTGGCCACCGGCAGTAGCTCCTCAAATTGGTTTGCAACCTGCTTCCCTCTCCTTGCTCTGACTGGATCCCCGGAAAGCAGGACACAGGTTAAAAACAGAAGCGCGACCATTTCTTTATTAAATTATACAAAAAGGGGAGGGGAGGGGGGCAGCTTCAGGGCTTGGCCCCAACCCCGGCCCCACCCCGGCCTGGCGCTGTCTGAGAAGGGATGAAGGAGACCTGGGATCAGGCAGGAGAGGGTGAACTGGACGTGAGGCTGGGGGCGTGGGGGCAAAGGGGAGGCTACCCCAGGACAGGGGCAGTGGAGTGGGGGAAGGGAGAGCAAGGAGAGGCAGAGGCCCCCCGGGGACTGCTGGGGCGCTCGCTCAGGAGGTGGATGGATGGATGGATGGATGGGTGGGTGGGTGGCAGTGAGGGCAGTGTCTGGAGAGGTGGCAACGAGGGCTGGGGACAAAGAGGGTGGCAGCTGTGGGGCAGGGCCCAGAGCAAGAAGCCAGGTGGTGGGTGGCTGTACTGGTCTGCTCCCACCCCCACTGCGGACCCGAGGGGCCTCCCACCCCAGCCCCTTGGAGGGGGGCTCATGCCGACGCCCCATTTTCTGTCTTCTGCCGCTTCGGATCTGCTTCATCCTGTGGAGGAGGAGTTTGGGCAGGTGTAAGAAGAGGGGACCTCCCCCCACCCCTCGTTGTCATTCGAGCTGGACCGCTCCAGCCCCCGCCCGCGCCACCGCTGGCTCTGGGTCCAGCTCCTTCAGCACCCAGCCCTGCGGCATCCCTGATGCCCCTCAACCCAGCCCAAACCTCCTCCTCGGCGGCTCTCTTCAGCGCGGGCCCTTCGTCATCTTCCTCTTCTTCTTCCTCATCTGAGGAGCCAGAAATGGGTGATTGGGGAAGGGCGGGGCGCCCTGGCAGAGACCCCCTGAGGTCGCCCTCAGCCCTGCTTCAGGTCTTCAAGCCCACCCTGGCCGCTCCTGCGAGCCCCACTTTTCCGGCCGGCTTCCCTGCCCCCACCTTCTTCATCCCCCTCCTCCTCCTCTCCATCCTCAGCGGTCTCCTCCTCTTCCTCCTCAGCTCCGTTTTCCTCCTCCTGTGGGACCAGGAAAGGGGGTGGTGTCAGGCTGGCTGAAGGCCTGGGGGGGGAAGGGCACGGAGGGGGCAGGCGTGGTGGGCTCCAGCCCCCGTCACCTCCACTTCTTTCTTTCGCTCTTTCCGGCTTGCCTTCTCCTCCACTTTCTCCTTCTTCTCTTTCAGGTCCTACGAGGGAGAAAGAAGTCACTTTCTCTCACCAATCGCCTGGCAGCCCTCGCTCGAATCGCTTCGTATCTTTCTCCCCCTCTGCAGGAAGCCGGAGGACAAGGCTGTGCCGGGAGCCACACGGGCCAGAACAGAGCCTGACACCAACAAGACACTTCCCGACCCCCCGTGGGATGTGAAAGGGGGGCGGGCAGTCAGAGTAGCGCCTTCCCAGCCGGACACAGCCATGCTCCCAAGATGCTCCCAAACCCGGGCGGCTGAGTTCAGCTCCAGAGCAAATTCCCTCCTTCCGCAGGCAGCCTCCGCCCCACCCCCGCCTGTCCCCCCGCCCCTCGGCCTGCCCCCTCCCACTGCCCGCCCCGCTCTGCCTTTTGTCTACCTCCGGGCCTGTTCCGGAGTCGTCCCTCTCCTGGGCAACCCTCCCAGCCTCCCCTTCAGCTTCTAAGGCCTTTGTCTCCCCCAGTCTCCCGAGTCCCCCTAAACCTCATGTTCCTTCGGGCGCACACTTGAGAACGGGGAGGGGGCCCTGGCCTGTTCCAGCACTTGGCTCCCACTGGAACCATCTCAGGCCTCAAACATCCAGTCTCTTCCTCCTCCCGGCCTTCCCGGTGTGTGCGCTGGTGTCGTGGAAGAGAAATGGTCATTTCCAGTGGAAATGGAGGCCAGCAGGGTAAAGGCAGCACAGACGGGAGTGAGCAGAGAGCGCGACTTACAGGTCTGTCTGGGGAAACGGGAAGGTGGGCGGGAGGGAGCTGTCCAGAGTCCCTCCACCGCACCCCTCACCCTGACCCCAGCGGGCACACACTGGCACACACTGGCCGCCCTGCTCTGCCCTGGCGGGGGAGCCTCACACGGACATCCCCCTGGACACCGCTCCAGCTCTCTCCACTCCGCCTTGGCAGGCGCTGAAGACAGCCGGGCCGTGTGATCTGACCTGTGTGCAAACTGCGCACCTGACTGCACGCCGGGAAGTTGGCTTCCAGAGCAGCTCACCAGGAGGGTGTGGCTTTCTGGACAGGATGGGGACAGAGGGGCTGGAACTTGTGGCCTGGGGTACTCTCGACTCCCTTCTAACTTCAAGGGGAGCACAAAACACGTGCCCCTCTCACTCTGCCTAGGTTTCACCGCCACCCCATTTTGCCATCATAGTTTCTTTGCCACAGGTAGCTTTGGCACTACCTGGTGGGTTTTTCTCTCCGTGCTGGGCAGGGAGCCGCGGGTTACGTGGACTTCCCTCTGGGGTCTGTCCAGCGCAAGTCCGGATGGCCTGGGCAAGTTTTCCTCTGGGCCGATGGAAGTGGGGAGGGAGGGAACCAGAGACCAAAGTCCGGGGGGCCGGGCCTTCCCTCCCCCGTGCTGTCCTTCGGGCCACTGTCCTGCCATGACCCCCGTGCAGGGGTGCAAGTCCTGGCCCTAGGCCCTGTGCTCACACACGCCTGCCAGGGACTGACACCGACTCACAGCCACAGGAGCGCCCGCACGACCTGCAGCCACATGGCCCGGCGTGCTGGCATCCTGGCGCTCTCTGGAGCCAGCACAAGATCTCGGCGGAGCCACTCGGAACTCACAAAGCAGCAACATGGCTCCGGAACATCTCTTCTCCACACGCACACATGGAGCTGCCACGGGCAGTCCCACACACTCGCCAGATTTCAGACATACAGAGACACCTACTCAGAGAAGTCACATGCCACCGCACGGCCCGCCGGAGGCCACACGGCGCACCTTGTCAGCGCGCACGCCCGTCCTGCTCGCTGCACCTCGCAGGCCGCCTCAGCACCCCGAGACGGTTCCCAGCCCCCAAGCGCCGGCCGCATTAATCTCCCCAGGCGGCACTCGGCGGGCTCCCCGGGGAAATCAAGCAGGGCTGGCTGGGAGAGGCAAGGGCAGAGATGAAGCGGGGATAGGAGCTGGCAAGCGGCGGTCCGGCATCTCGATGCCAGGCCACGCAGCGCCTGGCCTCGGCTTTCGCGAGGGCATTTCCCACCCCCGTCCGACTTAGGAGGGGAGGTGCAAAGGAGAGAGAAGAAAGTGAAAGTGGGGTGTGGAGAGGGGACAGATGGAGACGGACCGGCCGGAGGGAGCGCCGAGGGCGGGCGTCCCCGGAGGGAAGCAGGAGCCGCTGGACCGCAAGGGGAGGGCCCTGTTTACACCCGGGGACCGCGACCTGCTTCGCCAGGTCGGGGGGCGGGCGGGCGCGGAGACCTCCTCCGACGGGTGGCCAGCGGCGGGCGGGCGGGGACGGGCGGCGGCCGGCGCGGGCAGCTAGAGGGCGCTGGCGCGGGCCGCGGCGGGTCGGCGGCGCCGGGCCCGGCCAGGCGGCGGGGGGAGGGCGGAGCGGGGTCCGCCGGGGCCGGGCGCGAGGCCCGCGGGGCCGTCGGGGGCGGCAGGGTCGGGACGCGCAGAGCCGGAGGACGGCGCCGCGCCCGTGTCCGTGTCCGTACCTTGGCGCTCAGCTCGGCCGCTGCCTCCACGCTCTTCTCCGACATGGTGCCGGGGCCGGGGCGGGCGGGGAGCCGGGTCCCGGGGCCGAGACGGAGGGGCCCTGGACGGCGGAGGGGCCCTGGACGGCGGAGGGGCCGCGGCCGGAAGCTGGGCGGCGCGGGCGACAGCGGCGACCGCGCGGCGAGCTGGTCTCGGCGGCGGCAGCGAGCGCGGTGGGGCGGGGGCGGGCCCGGCGCGGGGCCCGCGGGCTGCGGCCGGGAGGGCGGGGGCGGGGCGGGCGGTGGCCGGCGCTCGGCCGCGGAGGCTCGCTCGGTCCTGGCTCGCCGCCCCCGCACCGCAGAGCTGCCGCCGACCAGCCGCTGCCGCCCCCGGGCCGGGAACCCGCTTATAAGGCGGCGCTGCCCGACGGGAGGGGCCTGGCAGGGGTGGGGCGGCGGGAGCGGGAGGCCGGCGCGGGGAGGGGGCGGCGGGAGCGGGGAGGTGGGGATAGGAGGACGGCGGCGCGCGGAGGGCGCGGCGGGAGGCGGGAAGGGGTGGGCTTTCCGCGCGGCGCCACCTCCCGTCCCCACCTCCCGCCCGCGGGGTGGAGCCTGGCCGCGGGGTGGGCCCGAGAGGCGGCCCGCGCCCTGCTGACCCCCAGAGCCCCGGGGCTTGCCCGGGGTGGGGGAGCAGATGCAGGGGCAGGGCCGGGCAGGTACCCGAGAGCCAGAAGCGGGGAGAAGTGGAAGGGGCTGGCGGAGCTCCTTGCGCTCGCAGCACGCTGGGTCGCCCTCCAGCCACACGCTCGGGTGGCCTCGGGGAGGAAGGGTCGGGAGCGCGGGAAGGGCCCCGATGGAGGGCCCTCGGTGGCCCGTGCCGCTTTCTCGCCTCCGGGCCCTTCCCTGTCTTCGAGGGACCCAGAGGCCGCCGGTGTCTGTCGCTCTCTTCCACCTCTTCGCGCCTTGCCCCGCTCTTCCTCGCCCGCTTTGCGTTGCCTGGCTCTTCTTTCTCCTGCACCCCGCGCCTTCGGGGCCCAGGCCCTCCCGCGCGCCCCGCAGCGCCGCCTGCGCTTCCACGGACCCGCGGCTTCCTTCCCGTCGCGCCCAGCTCTTGCTGCCGCCGCTGCCCCACACACTGGGCCTGGGTCCCGGACTCGCTTCGTGTCCTCGTGCTTCCAGCCCCTCGCTTTGCTGCCCGGGCCTCAGCCTTCGCTCACACGCTGGCACCCTCTGCAGTCCAGGTCCGCAGCTCCCGCCTCAGGGTTGCGCCAACATCGCTGGGTCGCTCTGAGAACTTGGGGTTTCAGGGGACAGGGCCGGAGTGTGTGTGCAAGGTCGGGAAGGCCGACATGCGGAGAATCGGTGTACTCCATGCTTGTGCTTGTACCCTGCGACTTCCTAAATCATTTTCATTTTCTTAATAAAGAACTATGGTGAGGATCCATCCTCGGGGTCACTTGGTGTTTAACGCTTAGGGACCCCATCTCTTCGCCTCTGGGTATAGACACCTCGGGTTTTCCCTGCCAACTCTTCCAACAGTTCTCAGTCTAGGTCTCCTCGATCCTGGCGCCCCACCCAGCTTTCTCCTTGAGGGATTGCGCCTTTCCCTGAGGTCTCTCATTCCCTCTCTTTCTCTGACTCCCGGGCGATGACTCCTGCGCTCTCGCCGTCTCCATCTCTGCGCTGCTCCGGGCTTTATTTACCTCCCTCACCCTCCCCACCAGGCTGTCTCGTCTCCCTCCAGGTCGGTCTCCTTCCTCTGCCTCCGGCTCCCTTTTCCTTTTCCCTCACTTCCACCCCGCAGCCCCGCCAGTCGTCTCGGACACCCTGCTGGGCTCTTACCCTGTTGCCCTGGTAACTGCCCCCCACTCGGGTCACCTCCATTCCCCTCCCCTCTCCCATCACTGCCACCAACAACCTCCATCCACCTTCCTCCTGTTTTTCCTGAGAGCCAATAGAAACCCTGTTGCCAGGTGGAATGCTCATTTGAATCAGCCAATCCCGGAGCCTAGCTGCTTGTCCTGCCTTATATGGGGATGTGAGGAGGGCCACTCCCCCACTCCAGCCCCACAAGGGACCGGCCCCTCCGCTGTCCTTTCTCCCCGGCCCTTGGGGGGGGGGGGCCGGGGACCCTCTTTCCTAAGGGCCCTGCCCTCCCATTTCTCCAACTGTGACCATCACCTTGGTCAGCCCTGGGTGTGGGCCGGTCTGTGGGCCGGGCCTCAGGGTTGGGGGTGGGAATGAGGTGTGATTAGGGACGGGGAGGCGGAGGGAGCCGGGAATTTTGCCCAGGGAGGGGTGTCTGGGAGCGGAGGCAGCTGCAGTGGAAAATTCCAGGGAGATGGAGAGGCAGAGACTGGGAATCGTGCCCCACGGCTCGAGGGAGCGCCGGGAGAGCCGAGGAGCGTGGACGCTAGGGCCCGCGGCGCCGCTGCGGGCGACGTCCAGGCAGAGGGGGCCCGGCCCGGCCCGGCCCGGCCCGGCCCGCGCGCGGACGATCCCTTCGCCCCCACCCGCGGGGACCGCGCCGCCCGCCAGGCTCCCGAGCTCGCGGCTTCGCGCGGAAGAGGGCGGACGAGGCTGGGGGACCCCGTGGGGGCGGCAAGCGCAGCCCAGCGTGCTCGGGCGAGCCCGGCGGGCAAGTGCGCACCCCGCCGAGGCCCGCGCCTCCCTCCGAGAGGAGAGGGGAGACCTGTGTCTGATGAAGTGGGAAGAGGGTCGGTGCGCCAGCGCCCGCAGCGGCTCCCGAAGCCGTGATTTCGGGTGGCCGCCCAGAAAGTCACCTCGCTGCTGCACCTGGCCGAGCGCAGGGCTTTTGTTTTTTTCAGAGTGCAGTTCTACTCACTCCATCCGGTTTTCTGCATGTGCTGAGAGAGGCCTAGTTAGCGTCCAGAAACCCGACGGCAGGCCCATCCCCACGCCTCCTTTCACTTCTGCATCCCCGTTCCAGTCCCGTTGACCTGATTTTCTACTCCTCTTTCTTTCGCTTCATCTTTACAAAACAAGTCGATGTAGAGTTGCGGGAAGATGGACCCTCAGAAACCATCCACCTTGCGATTACGTCTGAGTGCCCCCGAAAGCAAGCGGATTACAACTTGGAGATCCCCCTGAACGATTTAGGAAGAACCTGCCAAACATCTCACCCCTAAACTGACAGCAACTAGTGCTGGCATCGCGGGCATGTGCCACTGGCCCGCGGAGATAACATTTAGACTTCATCTCCGAATCACATCACAGCAATCCTCCTGCCTCTGCCTCCCCAGTGCTGGGATTTACAGGTGTGAGCCACCGCGCCTGGCACTGTGGTATGTGGTACTGGTTGCTGCTGGGCATGAGTCTCCCCGCCCAGTAGCCCAGTATTGTTATGTGGTGACCGGGGTTCGAACCCGGGTCTTTGCGCTTGCAAGACAGGAGCCGGAACCACTGAGCTACTTCTCTGGCTCCCCCCCCCCCCCCCCCCCACTTTTCTTATTTTTTTTTTAGAAGCTTCTTTCTAAGAAGCTTCTTTCATGGTCTAGGAAAGCATACAGCAACATAGGACACGTTGCCAAGACACCCGGCTCACCACTGCCCAAGTCGGGACTATCTCATTAACAACCGATGCTTTTAGGGTTTGAACAACCAAAATTCCTTGTGGTTTTCCTGCTTCTCCTGGAACTTTCTCCCCAGCCAAAACACATGGTTTCCTCATTGCACCTCTCCTTCTGGAACATGATGGCTTCTCTTATTCTTCCCTTTAACACCAGAGTACTATGCTGTCGCCCACCCTCCTTACTTCCTGCTTCTGGCTCTGCCCAGCAGGACATTCTGTGCTGAGATGCGCATTCTCTGTTCTTCCAGAGTAGCCGCGTGCACTCACTTAACACATGAAAAGAAGCTGGCACAACCGAGAAAGGGAATTTATATTTATTTTAGTATGGAGAGTTGAACCCACAGCCTTTGCACTGAGCTATATCCCCATATCCACAATCCTTTAAAAAAATTATTTTAAATTTTTATTTTGAGGCAAGGTCTTGCTAATGCATTAACTTACACTAGATTTGAATTTATGACCCTCCTATCTCAGCTTCACAAAGTGCTGAGATTATAGACGTACACCACCATGCCCAGCACAAGTCGTTTTTTTGTTTTTTTTTTTAGGTTTTTTGAGACAGGGTCTCGCTTTGTGGTTCAGGCTGGCCCTGAGCTCAGCCTCAAACTCACATCACAATCATCCTGCCACTGCCTCCCGAGTGCTGGGATTACAGGCGTGAGCCACCACGCCCGGCACTGTGGTATGTGGTACTGGTTGCTGCTGGGTGTGAGTCTCCACACCCAGTATTGTTATGTGGTTACTGTGGAATCGAACCCGGGCCCTTGCGCTTGCAAGACAGGCGCCGGAACCACTGAGCTAACTCCCCGGCCCACAAGTTGGTTTTTTTTTAATTCTAGGCAGGGCAGCAGGTTGAACCCAGGACCTGTGCATGCTTGGCAAATGCTGCACAACTGAATTATACGCGTAGTCCAGATCTTCTTTTCTCTCTTTTTCTGTCTCTCTCTTTCCTTTCTTTTTGGCTGTTTTGGTTTTGTGAGACTGTTTTCTGTTTAGAGAGAAAGTCTCACCTTGGACTTCATGCTAGCGTGGAACTCACAGGGCTGGATCCTCCTGCCGTAGCCTCCCGACAGCCCTGCACACCGCACACAGCTGCTTCCTCTTCCTCTTCTTCCTCCTCTTCTCTTCTGGGGTTCTGCAGGGTCCTGGCCATGCTAGGTAAATGCCATACATTGATCTGCATCCTCCCCAGCCTGACTGTAATATAATTTAATACTGTGTAGGTAGTGAACAGCAATATGGTAGACCTCTGCTCCAGGCTGTTTTATTTCGGTGCCAGGAATGACTGAACCCAGGGCCTTGGCCATGTGAGCCTGCCCTGAGCTACACTTCTAAGCTCTTGCACCTGAACCCCACCTCAGCCCTAGGGAGCTGTAGTTAGAAAGGTAGACAGCAACTCTGCGGCTGGATGTAAAGTCAGCTGGCCACTTGGCCGTAAGTGGGTTTTTTTCCTAGAGTTTTCACATTTTCACAGATTAAATTTAGGCAGCTTAGCAACTTAGCTAGACCCTGTCTCAAAAAGAAAGCGCTGGGTGTGGTGGCATATGTCCAGAGTCCCACCACTGAGGCAGGGGGATGCCGGCAAGTTGGAGGCCAGCTGGGCCGTGACCAGGGGTGTAGTTCAGTGTAGAGGCCTGGATTTAATCCCTAGTACTGCAGAGAAAAGAAAGGGCCAAGGGCCGGGGAGTTAGCTCAGTGGTTCCGGCGCCTGTCTTGCAAGCGCAAGGGCCCGGGTTTGATTCCCCGGTAACCACATAACAATACTGGGCGTGGAGACCTACACCCAGCAGCAACCAGTACCACATACCACAGTGCCGGGCGTGGTGGCTCATGCCTGTAATCCCAGCACTCGGGAGGCAGAGGCAGGAGAATTGTGATGTGAGTTTGAGGCTGAGCTCAGGGCCAGCCTGAACCACAAAGCGAGACCCTGTCTCAAAAAAAACCTAAAAAAACAAAAAAAAAGAAAAGAAAGGGCCAAGACTGACAGCTACAGCTCAGCTCAGAGGTAATGGCGGGAGCACTTAGCACTCCCCGGTCCGAAGGGACCAGCCTAAACTCTGCCCCTCCTTCTCTTCCTGGGTCCTCCGCCTTCCTTGGGTGCCTCCCCTTCCAGCCCCGTGCTGCCTCCACTCAAAGGGTTTCACTGCGTACCCTAGGCCAGCCTCCGGCCCGCAGCCATCCTACCTCAGCCTCTCCAGAGCTGGTGTTGCGGGCGTGTGCCGCCATGCCTGGCCCTTTCTAACCTGAAGCCATAGGTCAAGGGTGTCTTGTGATGGTCTTGCTGCAGCGTGCTCGAGGTTCTGGGTTTGATTCTCAGCACTGGAAAACAAGTTCCTGAAATGCATGACCTGCTTTCTGCCTGAGCTTCAGGCCTGGTATTGGACTTTGCCAGCGTCCACCCTCACTGTTCAAACATCCCTGGGGCTGCTCCAGATCTGGGGCCTCACCGGGAAAGAGGCCCTTCTCCGGCCTGCGCTTCCGGCTCCAGGACTTCCTGCCTTTGACTCGGAGAGAGCACAGACACAGGAAGCACAGTGGCTCTGTCCTCTGCGTCCAGCATCCTCACCCTCCTCCGCCTGGCCAGGCAGAGCCCGCCCTCGAGCACGGTGCCCATAACATGGTCTGTACAGCCAATGCCCGGCGGGAGCTCCTGTTCACAACTCCCTGGGCAGAGAGGAAGGAGGGTACGCAGGTGGGCAGGCAGACCCGTGCAGCAGCGAGGTAGCGACGGGGAGGGGAGAAGAGGCACGACAGACCACACAGGGCACTTGTGACATCACATCTCCTTCATTCTAGTCTGCTATGTGCCAGGGATGCTGGGAATGACCTGTGTGGTCTCCTCCATTGCTACTTCTTTGAGACTTCTCCCTCGCTCACTTTTTTTTTTTCCTTCGGTATCAGGGATCAAACTTGAGTCCTTGTGCTTCCAAGATAGATGCAGTACCACTTGAGCTAAATCCCCAGCCTTTTTTTTTTTTAGTTTTGGAGACAGGGTCTCAGTCTGTAGTTCAGGCTGGCCCCAAACTCACAGCAGTCCTCCTGCCTCAGCCTCCTGAGTGGTGGATTGGCAGGTGTGCACCACCACGCTAAGCCCAAGGTGTTGCTGGGGGGATGCAAGGTCTTGCTATGCAGCTCAAAATGTCCTTGAACTCACGGCATTGCCTAGGTTGGCCTCCTAATCCTCCTGCCTCTGTCTCCTGAGTGCTGGGATTACGGTGTGAGCCACAGTGCCACACCTGGGATTGTGGTATGTGGTTACCAGGACCTTGGCTTGCCTGGCAGATGCTGGAAGCACGGGGCTAAATCTCCAGTCAGCTCCAGATAACATGTTTTTTAAACATTTGTTTTGAGGTTTTTCTTTTTTGAGTCAGGGTCATACCCACAGTTCAGGCTGCCCTTGAACTTTCTATGGAGCCCAGGCTGGCCTTGTTGGTGATTCTCCTGCTTCAGCCTGCCAGAGCTGGGATCACAGGTGTGTGCCATCATATCTGGCTCATTAACATTTGTTGATTAATTAGTAAAGAACTTGCTTTGAAGCCCAACGTGGCAGCCACACTCGCGTCCCTAGCACACTGACAGTGGAGGCAGGAGGATCGCTGCACGTTTGAGGCCAACCTATGGTACACAGTTCAAGGCCAGCCTGAACTACATATCAGATTCAGTTTCAAAAAATAAAACAAATAGGGGGCCAGGATTTCACTCAGTGGTCCCGGCAGCTGACTTATAAGTGCAAGGTCCCAAGTTTGATCCCCCGGTAACCACATACGCCAATGCCAGGCGTGGTGGCTCGGGCCTGTAATCTCAGCACTCAGGAGGCAGAGGCAGGAGGATTGCTGAGTTCAAGGCTGAATTCAGGACCAGCCTGAACTACAAAGTGAGACCCTGTCTCAAAATACACAAAATCAAACAAAAGAATACCAACAGCTAGGTCTGGGCTGCAGACTGCTCAGTGGAGTAACTCCTTTGTGTCTCAACCTGCTCCTCCAGGGGCCGAGCAGAAAGGGCAGTGGCTCAAGAGAATGTCCAGAAACTTTAGCGATTTTATCAAGTCTCTTCCCCAGAAATATCAATGAAATACAAGTTTTCTTGTATTCTTTTGGTTTTCCTTTGACTTGGCCAGTCAGGTAGCCTATCTTAATTATGTTTCCGTTCCATCTCCACTAATATTTCCTCTTTAATAAAGATTAAAGAAATTCGAGAAAGCCAAATTCAGCCTTCTCCCGAGTGAATCCTCAGGGACCCTGCCCTCCTCCCCCAGAAGCCTGTGGGGAACAAGTCTTTCTCCAGGGTCACCAAGTGTCAACCCGGCTGGCTAAGAGCCAGAGTAAAGAACTCGGGGCGCTGGAGTTTGGATGAGCCAAGTTCAAAGTCTGCCCTGTACAGTTCAAATCCCCTGACCCCAGGGGGGAGGGCCTTTCTCGCCAGCAGAGCCAGATTTTATGCCAGATTTGGAGCATGTCAAAGTAACAGCCCCTGCCTTGCTTGGAGTCAGGTCTCCTCCACAGTTTTAGCTCTGCCCTGAGCAACCCTAGCGCGCTGAGCCTTCCTCCACCTCTTGTTCCTCCCTGGACCTGCCGACCTTACTAAAGACACGGAAGCGCAGCGCAGGGCTGACGGGTTTGGGAGATTTATGGGAAAAGGGGAGATTTGCGCCAAAGGAGAAGATTCCAGGGCCCTGGAAGCGCACATGCTTACATGCACGAGGCACTGCATACCATCCCCGGCATCAAAAAAGAAAAAAGGAAAGAACCAAGTCCTAAACTTAACAGGTTTCAGAACCAGAGCCTTCGTCCAATCAGCCTTCACGGATGGGTCACCGGGTGGCCTAGAGCCGGGCCAGCACCAGCTCCCAAAGGGCTGAAGATCCAGCCTGGCCGAGGAGCGCCACCTGGTGGCCGCTCTCCCAACCTGGCCTCTGTCCCAATTCGCCTTTTCCAAGTGATACCCGACTTCGGCCGCAGGGCGGCGCCCTCGTCCTCCGCGTCACCCGGAGGGCCTGCCCCGCCGGGAGTGCTCCGCCCTCGCAGTGATGCCGCGCTCCCCCCCTCCGGGCCCTCGCGCGGCTCCTCCTGGTGGACAGTCACCCAGGGTCTGCGGGGTCCGCCCGGCCCTCCCGCGGGCTGGCACCCGTCCGTTCCCGAGGGCTCGGACCGGCTCCGCCCCTCCCCCACCACGCAGGAAGGCGCAGCGGGTCCCGGAAGCCAGACCCAGTTGATGAATGAGGCTCCGCCCCGCGCGGCCGGCCCCGGGCGGCTCGTCGTGACGTCACTTCCGTCCGGACCGGCCGAGGTTGGAGCTCCGCGGGCCGAGGGCGGGGGTACGGAGGTGGCAGCTGAGCGAGGAGGCGACCGGCGCCCGCGTCCCGAGCTCTCTTCGCGCCCCAGCGGCGACCCCGAGCCTGCGGCGCGCCGAGGCGCGGAACCGGCCGGATGGGCCGCCGCTGAGCCTGAGCGGGGAGCGGTAGGCGGCGGCGGGCCGTGGGCGCAGGGCTGGGAGCGGGGTGCCGAGAACGTCGGGCCTCGCTCGCCGCCCGCCCGCGGGGCCGGCGTCGGGGGCAGGCGCGGCAGCCCGGGCGGTGATGGGCCGGCGCCCCGGGTTTTCCCCGGAACTGCGGCGGCGGGGGCAGCGGGCTGCGCTCCAGGCGGGGGCTGGGGGGTGGCTCCGAGTGGGGGAGGCCGGGAGGTTCGCCCTCCGCGGGTGGCATGGGTTAGGAGCGCTCTTCGGCCCCGGGCTTGTGCGGGGCCCTGGAGAAGGCGCTCGCCGGAGTTCGGGGGGCGGCCGCAGTGTTCGGAGGGGGCAGTAGTGGGGGGAGAGCGAGCGTCGCCGCGCTGAGCGAGCGGGCGTGCGGAGCCCGGCCGCCTCCGAGTAACCGAGCCGCCGCATCTTGCAAGTGTGGAGCCCCCTGGAGCTGAGATCAGGATGTTCCGCTTCATGAGGGACGTGGAGCCCGAGGATCCCATGTTCCTGATGTGAGCACCCCCATCCCACTCCACTCCAGCAGTTCGGGCGCACTTCAGGTCCGCGTGGCCGGGCCTGGCCGGGCCCCCCCGCGGCAGGGCCAACTTGAAGGGGTCACATTTGTGACACCGCGCCCGTGGCCGCTGTTGGGGGGGCCACCCCTCCCCCACTCAGACCGTCTGCTCGCTCCGCAGGGACCCCTTCGCCATCCACCGTCAGCACATGAGCCGCATGCTGTCCGGCGGCTTCGGATACAGCCCCTTCCTTAGCATCACAGACGGCAACATGCCTGGGACCAGGCCCGCCAGCCGCAGAGTGCAGGTAACCCGGGGAAGGTTGACGGGTGTTTTTCCTTGCACTGAGTAATTTAGCAAGTGTCGGTTTTGCGGGGTGGGTGTCGGGGTAGAGGAGGAGTTTTGCGGCCCCGTTGGAGAGGAGTACAGAAAAAAGCGGCGGCCACGGCCCTGCTCTGCGATGGACGGAAGCAGGCCGGGTTCTAATTCATCTCCTGTCTTCCTCCGTGCGGTGCTGCGGCAGGCCGGGGCCGTCTCCCCCTTCGGGATGCTGGGAATGGTGAGTCCTGTGTGTCCCTGTGCCTTAGACTGTGCATACCACTTCAGATGTTTCCAAACGCGGTCCCAGACCTGCTGTCGATACTGCTGTCCCGAAGTCAGTCTGGCCCCGGGTCCATCACTCTTTGCAGCCAGAAGCTGTAATTGTGCAGCAGAGTTCTGAGGCCGAGCAGGGGAGGGCCAGAAGATAAAGTTCCAACCGTCTCGCTAGCTTTGGCCAGCTGTAAAGAGGAGAGGAAATAGGGCCAGCGAGGAAGGGGACGTTGGAGAGGAGCAGCCCCGAGAGAGGCCCCCGCGCTGCCCAGGGAGAAGGCGGAGTGGTAGACGGGAAGAGGCAGGGGACCTGGGCGGCTCCTGGCCGGGCCGAAGCAGCTTTGGCCCGAGCACCGATTTCACCTTGCTGTCTTCCACGTCTTTCCTCCAGTCAGGTGGCTTCATGGACATGTTCGGGATGATGAACGACATGATCGGGAACATGGTGAGACTCTTCCCCGGCCCTTTCTCCTCTGTGAAGGGCAGCACCAGGACGCTGCGGCTGGGGCTCAGGGAGCATGGCAGTGAAGGGTCCAGGAGCCCCTCGGGCGAGGAGCCGGTGTCTGCCCTTACGCCCGCGTGTGGAGAAGGCAGTTCTTACGAAGCACGCAAGCCAGCCCTGTGTCTTACGAGGTTCTTGTTTATTGCTGGACTCGGCAATTTGGGAGCAGCCATGGCTCCCTCTCGATCTGGTGGGAGTGAGGTGGTCCGGACCAGGCCCTGCCTGTGGGGTGCATGCCTGTCCCACTGCTGCTCGGGCTGAGGCACAGGCTGTAGGTTCAGGTTCAGCCTGGGCAACTTGGGAGAGGCCCTGTGTCCAGATAAAGGCTGGAGGTGGGAGGTGGGGCTCACCCCAGACGTGATCTAGACACAGTGTCCAGGACACCCAGAGCAGGAGCTCACTCGGCCCAGCCTCCCTGTCCTCCTCAGGAACACATGACCGCGGGGGGGAACTGCCAGACCTTCTCATCCTCCACTGTCATCTCCTACTCCAACACGGGGGATGGTGCCCCCAAAGTCTACCAGGAGACCTCGGAGATGCGCTCCGCACCGGGCGGGGTGAGTGGGCAGAGGCGAGTCACTCGGGAGCTAGCCTCTGCCTCAGGGCGGGCCGTGGCTGGCATTCGTGCTGGGCGTGTGGCTGGATCTCTGAAGGGTTCATCAGATGTGCCGGCTTCTGCCCCCTCGCAGATCCGGGAGACGCGGAGGACCGTCCGGGATTCAGACAGCGGACTCGAGCAGATGTCCATTGGCCACCACATCCGGGACCGGGCTCACATCCTGCAGCGCTCCCGAAACCACCGCACCGGGGACCAAGAGGAACGGCAGGACTACATCAACCTGGATGAGAGTGAGGCTCCCGATGGGTCCTGTCCTGTACGCGGGTCCCAGCCGCCCTCCGTGTAGTTCAAACTTAGACCGAGCCGCCCTGACTGCTGCGATCTGTGGCTGGGCTGCCGCAGCCAGTCTTACGGGGCTTGTGTTCTCTCCCCACCTTGACCTGGTCTTTGCTTTTTTCTCCTTTATTTCTTTTAGAACAGCAAGTACTTGTTACATTCCCACAGTTGGCATAACCGTAGTTTTCTGTGTAGTAATCACGCCCCCCCGTCCCCGCCCCCACTGGCATGGCTGGGTGCCAAGGTGCCGCGTTTGCTTTGTCCCCAGGTGAGGCAGCTGCATTTGATGATGAGTGGCGGAGAGAGACCTCCCGGTTCCGGCAGCAGCGTCCTCTGGAATTCCGGCGGCACGAGGCTTCTGCAGGCGGGGGACGGAGGGCTGAGGGCGCTCCCCGCCTGGCCATCCAGGGCCCGGAGGACTCTCCCTCCCGACAGTCTCGCCGCTACGACTGGTGAAGGCCTGGCTGAGCTGTAAGTTCTGCAGGAGGGAGGGCGGGGAGCAGACCTGGATATCAGAGACGTCCCCCGGCGGCAGGCAGGAGCCCGGCCCCACATCCTTGTTTTGCCTCCGTGTCCATCTTTCTCCCCCTCTAGGTGCAGGCTGAGAAGATGAGAACTCGTCCCTGAGATAACGTCCTCCTTTCTGACTCTCACCCCCTTTAATATTAAATTAACAGGCCAGCCGCCCCCCTCTCCCTGGGGGTCTCAGGGAGAGCCTGTCGCGGCCCCTCCTCCACTGTCTCCAGCCCCTCCCACCGCACCTCCGCCTGTCCCTTGTCCACTAACTTGATTTCTCACTTTGCTGCTCCATTTCCTAACTCCTCATTGCCCCATTGACCCCCTGCCGTGCACTGAAGGGTCCTCGGGGTGCAGGGGTCCCCCTTCCCTCCGCTGCCTGGCTGTTTGCCACCTCTCCCGCAGCCCCACTGCAGGCTCTGGCCCTGCCCAGGTGGGGGGATGGATGGCCTGGGCCCCCCCCACTTCCTCTTGTCCCCGCCCACATGTCACAGAGCCCCACCCTCCTCTGCCTTTACTTTTTGATTTGTGCAACTTGTAACTAGGTGTTTCTGGAATAAAGGAGAATGGAAAGACCAAGCAGGACTCTGGCTGGACTCTTACCTGCTGTGGGGTGCTCCCCTTTCTGTCACCTTCCTGCCTCCTCCAATGGCCGCTGTGTGGCCCAGGCCCGCTGTCAACAGACCTGGCCAGGCCCCTCACCCCATGGTCCTGTTCTTCCCGGGCCAGTGCTGGCTGGCTCCGCCCCCTGGCAGGTCCTCAGGAACACTCCGCAGGAAGGGGCGCAGAACCCCTGCCCGGGCCGTCTAGGGGGCCCAGAGGCAGCAGCACTCCTCAAGCCCTCTGCACTGGTTGCTGGGAATTTGAGCCCCAGGAGGAAGAAGCCAGTGAAGAAAACGGACCTGGAACCTGAGTGTCTTGCAGGGAGCAGACCAGCTCACGTTTCCCAAGATGCTCACTGTTTCTTTCCTGCCAAATGGGTCACCCAGCCTCTTGGGAGCTTTTATGACGGCAAATGCTTATGAAAATCTCAAGATGGGGTGCGTGCGTGCGTGTGTTCCAGGGTCTTCGGGTGCTAGGCGCACACTGCCACTGTGCTAGCCTCCGGCCTCTGAGCGGCACCCATGGCCAGCCTTCCTCTTTGCAAACGTCTCACCTCAGAGCTTGGTGCTAGGAAGGGCTGGAAGACACTGGGGCCTTGCGGGAAAGCTAGTTTTCCTCATAACACCTAGTGGACGGATAGCTTCAAGAAGATGTATGTGATACACAGTTGTGACCCCAGCACTCAGGAGGCTGAAGCAGGACGAGGTCTCACTGTAGTTTAGACTCCTCTTAAACTCAAGTGATCCTTCTGCCTCAGCCTCCCAAGTGTGGGATTATAGGCGTGCGCCCCCATCCCTGGCTTAGATCATGAGTTTTGAAGTCAACATGGACCGTGTAGTGAGACCCAGTCACAAAACAACAGGCACACCTGTGTGTTCAGTGGCCTGATGAACAGGTGAAGCGGAGCCCCATAGTCTGGCCCAGCTGGTCTAATGCTGTTACTAAGTCTAAAGAGATCATAATGGGGGTTTCACGACTCAGGGTCAGGTCAGGGACACAGCCTCCAAGAATCCAGGTGTTCCTGGCGTCACCTGGAAGCCTCAGGCAGGTGTAGGTGGTCATCTCACTTGGGTTCTCTGCACGGAGGGTGGATGAGGGCACAGCCTCATTGCTAGGTGACCGCCCACCCGGTGGGATGGGTGTGGCTTAGCGCTGCAGCACCCTGCTAGCTGCAGGTCAGAATACAGTCTCGCCTGCTGGGTGCCAGTCTACCCTATGGGTCGGGAGCTGGGCAAGGCATGGCCCTGGCGTCTGGGTTAGTGCAGCCTGGCTTGGACTTTGGTACACAGCACTAGGTGGGATCAGATCAGGGCCTTGCTCACCTGGGCCTGCCCTCTACCACGCAGCTGTGTCCGAAGCCCCAGCAGAACCGAGCGCCCTGCTCCCTGGGACCAGCGCTCAGCAGGACATGGCTGGAGGCCAGGCACTGCACACAGTGAGTAGGTGCTGGAACGGGGCGCTCCTGACCACTGCCGCCGCTGAGAGAACCAAGGAGAGGGGGCCGGACAGCGCTCGCTCGGGAGGAGCACGGGTGTCTCCGGTGCTCAGCCCTCTGACAGGCCCAGCCTGGCCATCGTGATGGCTTCCCCTCTGCCCAGCCAGTGATCTCTGGGAGACGTTGGTAGCCTGACTCGGGCTCTTCCCACCCCAGAAAGTTACAGGTCAGAGAGGCAGGAGCCTAGGGTCGGGTAATAGGAGGAGGAAGGCCAGGAGTGAGCCAGACCTGGCACCTGGCACCCCCACTGAGGAGCCCTGGTCTGGAGAGACCCTCATCCTCACACCTGCCCCCAGAGTGGTCCTTTTCCAGATGCAGGTGGCTGGGGATGTGGACTCGAACTTCACAGCCGTGAGAGGTGAAAGCGCAGAAAGTCTGTCACCGCGTGGGGGGCTGCTGTTTGGATCCTCCCAAGCCGTCTGCCCCTTTGGAGGTCTCTGCTGGGTCCTGCCCTCCACTCCAGCCCTGAGGCCCCGAAATGCTTTAAATGATCTGGAAGTGATGATCACATTTTGGGCCTGAGCCCAGGCTCTGCTGTCCCAGGGAGGGTCTCCACGTTCTCCCCAGATGGACAAGTAGCGACGGGTGTGTTGGGTGGCAGGGCCTGCCCTGCTGCAGTTGGAAGTTTTCCTCTCTTTCTGTAGCTGTCCTGGGCCTCAGAAGTCCCCGGGGACCCCCTTCCTCTGCCAGTCTCCAACTCATTCACACAGAGGTCACCCAGAGAACCAGAGGCCGACCTGCCTCAGGACGCTGGAGCCCCCTGCCTCCCAGCCCACATGTCCAAGCGCCTTGACCCTCCTGCCTTCCCACCCAGCCTCCTAGGTACTTTGAGTGTTGCCATGCTGGAACCAGTCCCCAGCAGCGGATCTGGCTGGAGTGTGCGGAAGAGGGCCAATACTGGCTGCCCTTCTGCGCCACTGAGGCCTTCAGATGGGCCAGGCGAGGGACCAGAGTGGCTGCCCCGGGAGGGGAGCTGAAGACGGGGCAGTCAGGAGGAGGCCCTGGGCGGCCAGGCTGGGATGCCGCCTTGTTCTCCCAAGAGCCTCACACTGGGAGGGGGCCCGGCCCAACACGCACCCTGATGACAAGAATCTGCTCTGCCCCAGGGCCGTGCGTACAGCCTGCAGGGGCCAGGGAAAGCGGAGGGTGCCCCTTCCTGTCCAAGCCAGGAGGGCAGTGGACAGAGGACAGTGCCAGGAGGACACGGGTCAGCACGCACAGTCTGTTCACACACTGCTCCCAGATCACAGCAGCTGTGGGCGGGGACAGGTGATGGGCGTTCTCCCCAGCTCACCCCTTCTCTGCTCCGTCACAGCCTCCTGGAAAGCACACAGGTTCTGCACTATGCTCTTCCATGATGTCACTGTCCTCCAGCCAGAAGAGGTGTGGAGGGCTATGTCTCGGGTCTGCACTGACCCATGTGGGCAGATGGGAAAGGAGGCCTGAGAGAGGGCTGACAGTCTGTAACAGATGGGGAGAAGCCGGGCACGATGGTGCATGCCTGTAAACTCAGAACTCAGGAGGCTGAGGCAGAAGGATCTTTGCAAACTGCAGGTCAGCCTGAAATACAAAGGCAGACCCTATCTCCAAAAACCAAAACCAAAAATGAACTAAAAATAGCTCGGCCCTGGGTTTAATCCCTTAGCATTGCAAATACATACATGGCTTTTCAAAATGCTGTATTTATTATCCGTTTACCAGTTCACAGAGAATGTGGCAAGGAAGGACAAGTTGATCCCCAGTACCCACAGACCTTAAAACCAGCCTGGTGTACAGTGGAGTCGACAGCGTCAAGAGTTGGGAGGGACCTTACAGGTCATCTGCTTTAAAAGCCACCTGCCAGGTCCCTGAAATTCGAGTGCAGCTTAGCTGTGATCGCAGACTCAGAGCCCCAATGTCTGGCAGTGCCTGCCTGGTGCCAGCCCAGGACCCAGCTCTAACTGATAGAAATGTTACCCATTTGCTCTGAGTCTCCTATAAGTGGCAAATTCATTAGTGGCCTCAACAAACTTTTTTTTTTTTTAAGGTTTTTTGAGACAGGGTCTCACTTTGTGGTTCAGGCTGGCCCTGAGCTCAGCCTCCAACTCACATCACAGCAATCCTCCTGCCTCTGCCTCCCGAGTGCTGGGATTACAGGCGTGAGCCACCACACCCGGCACTGTGGTATGCGGTACTGGTTGCTGCTGGGGTGAGTCTCCACACCCAGTATTGTTATGTGGTTACCAGGGATCGAACCCAGGTCCTTGTGCTTGCAAGACAGGCGCTGGAACCACTGAGCTACATCCCCAGCCCACTTTTGTTTTTGCTCTTTTGGTACCAGGGATCAAACTCAGGACCTTGTGTTTGCCAAGGCAGGCGCCAAAGCCACTAAGCTAAATCCCCAGCCCAGCCCCTCACTGGGATCAAACTCAGGCCCTCATGCTTTCAAGGAAGGGAAGGTGCCACTTGAGGTAAATCCCTGGCCCTTCTTTTCTTTTTGACATAGGCTCTCACTCTGTAGTTCAAACTGGCATCAAACTCACAGCAATCCTCCTGCCTCAGCCTCCTAAGCTCTGGGGCTACAGGCATGTACTACTGTACCTGGCTCAACAATTTTTTTTTTTTTTAGTTTTTTTGAGACAGGGTTTTGCTTTGTAGTTCAGGTTGGTCCTGAACTCAGCCTCCAACTCCGCAATCCTCCTGCCTCTGCCTCCCAAGAGCTGGGATTAGAGGTGTGAGCCACCACACCGGTCACTGTGGTAGGTGGTTACCGGGGATCGAACCCCGCCTTGCACTTGCAAGACAGGCGCTGGAAACACAGCTAAATCCCTGGCCCTGGTCTAATCTTTTTATCATGGAATTATTTTTCCTCCTTCGTGGGTGTCCATTTTGGTAGTTTAGTGAGTTTGTCCAGAGCCGGCTGACAAATGGCTGCATAGGCCCAGTGTCTGCACACTCAGCTCATATCATGCAAAGCCAGCCCACACTGCAGGGCAGTGAGAGGCGTCACCACACCCCGTGCAGTTTTGCTTACAGAGGCAGTGCAGTGAGGTCAAGCCAGTGGACCAGGCCTGTGATCCCGGCTCACAGGAGGCAAGCTAGAGACCTGCCTGGGCAGCACCCCCAGGTCTGGTCTCAGAGAAACGGTGGTGTATAGGATTTGGCCTGCAAGTGCCTTCCTAACCCTGTGCTAGGGCTCACAAAGACTTCCTTGTCTCAGGCCGGGGAGTTAGCTCAGTGGTTCCAGCGCCTGTCTTGCAAGCTCAAGCGCCCGGGTTCGGTCCCAGCAACCACATACAATACTGGGTGTGGAGACTCACGCCCAGCAGCAATCATATGGTACCACACACCACAGTGCTGGGCATGGTGGCTCACGCCTGTCATCCCAGCACTCGGGAGGCAGAGGCAGGAGGATTGCTGTGATGTGCGTTTGAGGCTGAATTCAGGGCCAGCCTGAACTACAAAGTGAGACCCTGTCTCAAAAACCAAAACCAAAACAAAAAAAAAAGTTGTCTCCTCCATAGTTTTATCACCTTAAGTGAAACAGACATATTATCCACTCACAGGTCTCTTTACCTTCTCTCCTTACATTGTAGTTGTTACATCTGTTACTACAAACACCAAGTACCAAATTCTGAAAATGAAAAATGCCTAGTTCCATACATGTGTATGTAGTCTTGCTTTTTGATTTTTAGTTTTCTGACGCAAGATCATTATGTTTCACTACGTAGCCCCAGCTGGCCTCCAACTTACGACTGTCCTGTCTCAGCCTCCCAAGAGCTGGGAGTGACAGGCGTGTGCCACTGTACCCAGCTCAAATGTACAACTAGAAATTCTATCTAGAGGGGAAAAAAGCCTTTTTCAACAGGCCCAAATTCTTTTTGTTTATTCAGCTGCACAGGTGCCCCTGGCAGATTCATGCGTGCACGGGACGTGCTGGCCATTTCCACCCAACTCCATCCCACCCAGGTCCAGCCGGGCCTCGTGTGGGCTGATCCTTCACATCCGCCGCCGCCCTCGGCCTGCCCCTTCTCTTTTGCCTTCTGCCTGTCTAGTGGGTCTCCTTTCTCCACTTTCACGTCTTGTAGGGTCCGCGTGTCAGGGTGAATGTGTGGTCCTGGTTTCTGGGTGACGTTTTCCCTCTGTCTGTTGCTTTCCAGATCCGTCACTTTTGGTGAAGACAGCAGCCCCCCTCCCTGGTGGCTGAAGGACACTGCTGGGGAGACAACTTGCCAGTTTCCTCAGCCTGCCATCTGCTGCCGTGCATGACATGACGCAGTGGACGTGGGGTGCGGTCTGCGGTCCCAGGGTGCTGGGTACGTACGGAACTGGCACAGCTGGCCAAGTGAAGGCTCTATTTTTAGTTTACTGAGGAACCTCCACACCGCTTTCCACGTGGCTGTTCTAGTTTACCTTCCCCCCGGTGGTAAAGAAGGCTTCCCTTGATGGGAGCCATGCTGAAGAGGATGAGAGGGAATCTCAATGTGTTTTTAAAAACAGATTTCAACGCAGTTCTTGGCTTTTTGAGACAAGGTCTTGCTAGACAGTACAGGCAGGCGGCGCTGGAGCTCATGGTGGTCTGAGTGCTGCGTCTACAGAGGTGCACTGCCCCAGCCAGCAATGTGACACACACTCTGCTTCGATGCCTCTCAAAATTCTCTTCTACCTGAGACAATAAAGATGCAGAAAAGAAACCAGACAAACCTAAAAGTGGAAACTACGCGAGGGCGAAGGACGAGAGGAGAGAATCGGACAGGGAGAGGTGTCCCAGACGGGTGGCTCGGGGGCACAGTTCCGGGACTCAGCGGTGTCCTGCCAGCCTGCCTCCAGCCTGTGCCATCTTCCCTCCTTACTGCTCGGGACTGCAGGACGCTGGGTCCCACCTGCTTCTGCCAGTGCCTGTCTCTCCACACTGACCTAGTTACAAGAATTCTGTATTTTTCAAAGTTTTACAATGTTGCATATTCAAAATTTATTTTATTAATATGCAGTAGAAACCAGGCATGGGGACACACCTGTAATCCCAGCACTTGGGAGGCTCAGGCAAGAGGATCACTGCTAATTTCAGGCCAGCCTGGACTACTGAACACAACCAGGCGGTTTCAAAAAAAACTAACGCAAGGGCCAGGATTTAGCTCAGTGGTTCTGGCGCCTGCCTTGCAAGCACAAGGCCCAGTTCAATCCCCACTAACCACATACACCCATGCTGGGTGTGCTGACTCACACCCACCAGCAGTCGCAACCACATGGCACAGTGCCAGGCGTGGTGGCTCACACCTGTAATCCCAGCACTCAGGAGGCAGACGCAGGAGGATTGCTGAGTTCGAGGCCAAGTTCAGGACAGCCTGAACTACAAAGCCAGACCCTATCTCAAAAAAAAAAAAAAAAAAAGCTGCGCCCAAACTACTCCCACAGTCTCCTACCCCTCCCCTGTGCCTTGCTTGCCAGGAGCTCTCACCTGATAAATCAGAAACAAAGTATGCTGTGTGTGACCTGGGCGTGCCCGTGGGCCCCACTCCCTCGCAGCCCAGGCTGTACTCATTCCCCCACTGGCACACACGGCTAGAGGTCTGGAGTCATGGGGCCGTTAGCGGGGACCAGCTTCCAGGAGAGTCTTAGTTCCAAAGGAAAAGCTGGGGCATGGACAGGGTCGAGACAGGGGCTCCGGGAAGGTCTGGGAGGAAGCAGTTTAAGAGGCAAGAGGCGCCAGGCTGAGGCCACAGCACCACTGCTGCAGTGGTCTCCGGAGGCTGTTTGGTCCCCATGTCCCTGGGGACAGCTAGCTGCACGCCCCGGCCACCACACCGATCCCGTCGGGGAGCCTGTCCTGCACCCTCCTCAGCAGCTCCGATGGGGCACATTCGAGTTGAGTGCTTGTGGGTGCGTGTGGTACTGGCGGGAACCCAGGCCCCGCAGTAGCTGGGCAAGTGCTCCAAAACCGAGCCTCCCCCAGCCCTCTGGGGGCTTAGAGACAGTGCCAGTTCATCATCCACTTCTGCCCCTGAGGTGGAAGGTGTCCTGTCCTGACCACACACTGCGCTGGGCTTGTGGGTGTCTGCGGCCACAGAACTGGGCCGAGGCCCAGGACTCCACAGCCACAGAGCCAGGCCAAGGCCCAGGACTCTGCAGCCCAGGACTCTGCCAGTGTTGCCTCTTCACCTGCCTGTGCTCTGCAGAGGGGCTGGGATGAGTCACAGACAGAGAACACCCAGTGCCAGGTGTCTGGGCACAGACTTCTCATAGATTTATTTGTGCCATGTTATATATAGATATAAGCATATATACCTTTTTTTTTTAAATACAATCTATATTCCCCTCCCTTTCCACGAAATGCACAAAGGGTATAAACTCTTCCAGGATGGCTGTCCAGCTCCCAAGATGATCAGAGCTGAGAACATCTGTCAACACCCTCAGACACAGCTGTCCTCTTAGGCTCTGGGGTCTGGGAGACAGCAGCATTCCCAGGACCCAAGAGGAGGAGACAGGAAACAACTGTAGTGTGACGGATTCTGGGGTCAAAGTGCCCAGTGACCCCCACAAAGGCAGACTGGCTCCAGGGCCCCCAGGGCGGAGATGAAGATGCTGCTCCAGAGGCACGGGCAGGCAGCAGGAACTGGGGGTCAGGCATGCAGGGACGGGCAGGAGACGCACCCTACCAGGGCCACACCCTGCCGGGCTGCAGAAGTCACGGAGGGGGACAGAGCATGGCAGGGAGATGGGCCACGGGACACAGAAGAGTCACGTGAAACAGAAAGTACCAACAAGAACATGACCTCTACTGGCTGCCGCCTGGGCAGGACTGGGACCTGTGCTTGCGGGCAGAGCAGCGGGAGGCCATGAACTAGCATCAGCCGGCCAGGGGCACAGGAGGGCGCTGAGGACTGTTAGGGAGGCAGGCGGCTGGGGCCCCACGTCCCTGTCGAGGAACGAGTCCCTTCAGCTTGACTTGGACCAAATCTTGGCACTCCCTCGGAGCCTGGCAAGGGGGAGAGGGAAGTATAAGGTTCCCCGGGCCCCACCTTCCACTCCACACAAAGGGCAGCCTGGGTGCCAAGGAAGGCCAGGCCCCAAGGCTCACCCCTTGCCCTTGGAGGCCTTCTTGCTGGGCTGGCGCTGGTTGGTGCCGGGGGCGGGTTCCCTCAGCTCCGTCAGGTGCTGCTCTGGGTCCTGAGATGTGGCCGCAGCTGCCGCTGCCGTTGTGACTTTAATGGTTTTTTTGAGGTTGGCCACCTTCCAGGAGAGAGCGCAGGGGTGACAGGGGGCTCTAGATAACCCGCATGCCTAATGCCTGCCTGCTAGCAACAGGACTGACTCACCTCGCTCTCGATCTGCTGTTTCAGGCCCAGCTGCTGCTCCTTGTGCTGGTTGGCACGGCTCACCTGCTCCTCGATGCCCGACAGCACGACTTCACAGCCCACGCACCTGTGTGAGGGAGACGGATTAGCCTCCAGAGGCTGGCTCGGAACCGCGGGACCCGCGCAGGGGTGAGCCTTGTCTAGGGGGAGCCTCATGGGGGCACCGGGAGAAGGAAGCGGAAAGAGAACGGGTGGAGATGCTGACGAGCACATGGGTGAGCTCTGACGGCAGAGGGGGGTCCCACCAGCTTGCAGACCCTAGGCTTAGTCCCAGCACCGACAAAACAGAGCTACACTCAAGTCAGATGGGCACAGACAGAGGACGGGAAGAGGCATGCAGCTCGTAAACAATGCGCCCATCCGCCCAGGAAAGACTCTCACGGAAAGCTGAGCATGGTGGTCTATGCCTGCAATCCCAACCCTCAGGAGGCTGAGGCAGGATTGCCAGTTCCAGGCCAGCGTGGGATAACAGTGAGATCAAGGGCAGTCTGAACTGCAGGTTGGTACCTTGTCTCAAAGATCCAAAAAAAGGTCCAGGAATTTAGCTCAGTGGTTCCAGCGCCTGCCTTGCAAGTACAAGGGCCTGAGTTCAATCCCCAGTAACCACACACCACAGTGCTGGGCATGGTGACTCACGCCTATAATCCCAGCACTCAGGAGGCAGAGGCAGGAGGATTGCTGAGTTCGAGGCTGAGTTTAGGACTCAGCCTAAACTATAAAGCCAGACCCTGCCTCAAGACTAAAAAAAGAAAAATCCCCTCAAGCACCATCCCCCCACCCCAAGCACTCCTCTAGAGGACTGATGCCCAAGGCCTAGTGGGAAAATGCCTCTGTGCCACTCAGAAGCAAGCAGGGTGGGGAGAGGAAGGGCGAGCCGGCCCGGCTCACCACTCCTGCAGGGTGCGCGCAATGGCACTGAGGTCCTGGCGCTGGATGTCCCGCCCAATGCTGTAGTCGACCTCCAGCCTCTGGTTGCGCTGGTCCAAGGAGCCTCGGAGCACGTCTGCGTACACGGCCTCGATCACAAGGTCCTCCAGCTGCCGCACGTTGCGCAGGGCCAGGGCTTCCAGCAGCACCGCGTACGGGATGCACTGGGCGAGTCAGGCCTGGTGTGGAGCGCGGCAGCACAGAAGGCCTCCCCGAATCCGCCGCCCTCCCACCCCTCACCAGGTCCAGGGCCCTCCTTGCCCTGGCCTGGATCCTGTCCTCCATACTGCCGGTCCTAAGGTGAAATCAATTAAAGGATCTCGGCCCAGGAACAGCACCAGAAGGATGGTATTAATAAAACGCAAGGCTGATGTCCCCGCCACCCTCAGACCACTAGCCACACCCCTTGGCCAAGGTCAGCCTGGCCTGGGGGTCTGGAGGTGCAGCCCCCGGTGGGTCATCGCCACCCACAACAAGCAACGGGCTGAGCCAGTGAAATCATGAACAAAGACCAAAGTGGACTGGGGTTCAGAGAGCTAACGAAACACAGGAACACACATGTGCTTCGCGGCTCTCCACTCATAACTGGAACAGAAGCCAGCCCTCGTCAGAACCCGCTCCCAACCCGGAGCCCTGTGGCATGAACCGTGCACACTGCAGGCAGGCGGGCAGCTGCCCAGCAGCATGCGATCACTCAGTCACATCCCAGTTGCTATTCTGATCAAAAGCACAAAGATGTTTACTTGGATCTTAAGTTGAAACATAAAATAGGAAACCAAGAATATTCAGTCCGAATGGCTGCAGGAACAGCGCTAAGAGGTGGGGAGGGGAGCACTCACGGCCAGGCCCGGCTGAGACAGACTCAGACAAGGGGACACGGCAAGGACACACCACCTCGGGGGCTCTGGACAGGTGCCTGTCACTCACCTTGACTTTGGCAGCCAGTGTGACGACTGAGAGGTGGCGCAGCTTGTTCTTCTGCGCCTCTGTGAGTGGGGGAAGATTCCTGGCTTCAGCTACGGGGGGAGGAGAAAGTGTAGGGAACCTACGCTCACTGCTCAGGAGGCCCCAGCTTCCTTCCCACACCGCGGATGGAACCGGGGCCTTCACACTGGGACACCTCCTCACCCTCAGCCCTGGTTTTAAGTTTTGAGACTAGCCTCACCAAGTTACCAGGCTCGGCTCCAACTTCGGCCCTCCTATCTCAGCCTCCCCGTGCTGGGATCATATGTGTGCACACAACACTGGCTCCCAGGAGTGCTAAGTTCCCCCAGGAACTGCCCTTCTGCCCCCTCTGCTGCTCCAAAGCATAAGCCCCCTGGTTACCTAAGTAGTCAGCGTATGTTCCGTAAGCGAAGACTGTGAGCAGCCGGAAGGTGGAAGCAAAGTCACTCTCCGCCAGCTGCAAGACAGGAGGGAAGCGCAGTGGCAGGAAGGGCCCCTTGCCGCCTCCCTGCTGCCCCTTCTTGCCCAGTCAGAGTGGCTTCTCCCAGCTCACAAGGACGCGCGCTGCGCGCTCCCCTCACTCCCCGAAGGAAGGCGCCGCACTCCATCCTCCCTACGTTCTTCCGGACCCACAGAGCCCTCTCTCCACCCGCCACCCACCATCCGACGCCTACCAGCGCAGCTCAGGGTCAGAACACTTTAGACACGCGCTGCAAATCGTGCCGTGCGGTCTGTGGTCACCCCACCAGACACTGCGAAGGCTTGGACTAGACAGCCGAGCCCACGGCCTCTGCCAAGGCCCACCTCGCCAAGAGCAGCGGGTTCACCCTGCAGGACCTGCTCTGCCCGGCCATGGCGCACTCGTTCTGGCTCTCACTCTCCACAGTTCTCACCTAAGAACCAGGGAGACTAGACAGACGTCTCCACATCCCACTGGGGACGAGCAGAGCTACACACGGTTGGCTCTCTCGATAGACACTGAAGGGACTTCGAGGTGCACACCTATTCCAGTGACCTGCCTGCAGCGTGAGCCACACGAGAGCACGGCTTTTCTGTTACCCCCAGACCAAAGGCAGAATATGAAACAAGCACTCAGAGGTGCTTTTTTAACTAAGGGTAGTAGCACAGAGGTGTAATTCTAGCTGGGAAGCTGAGGCAGGAGGATTGAGCTTAAGCTGGAGGAAGTGTTTTTCTTCACTGCTGACACTGCTTTAGTTCCATGGCAGAAAAGAGCAGGGCTAAGACGGCCAGTCTGTGCACAGAGAGCTCTCAAAACCCTGGCTCAGTTTACAGACGTACCGCTGTTCTGGTATTTCAGAACAGGGGCTGGTGCCACAGGTCTTAATGACCCACCTACTTTATACCTTCAATGCGTGAATTGGCCTGCTGTGTTCTTAGTAGCTTGCCATGTGTCTTTGGGGGGGAAAAAAGATAATTTCTCCCTTATCTACCTTACATGAAGTATTATACGCCTCCTGAGGAAAACAACAGTGAGTGATGCTACTTTAACAATGTTCGTTCCTTCCCTGGGTGCCCTACTTTTTACTTTCCAATGATCGATCTCACTCACAATGACAGTGAGGGGCAGTTAACATTTATTTTTATTTTTTGGCGGTGCTGTGGTTCACTGGGCCTCACACACACTAAACCAGCACACCTGGCCATCTCCTTTTTAAAGTTTTTTTCACCTCTGTTTTTAAGAGAAAACGGATACCCTAAAATAGAAGTGCCCCATTCTAGCGACACGATTATTGGGTCTTTCACTGGTGGAGACAGGCTAGAACTTTGGTCGCCTATTCTGAAAGACAGCTCTTATCGAAAAGTACTTGGTTTCACTTGTTGCTCACATTTGCAACTTAGTAGTTAATCATTATAACACCATTTGTGCAACCGAATGAGTCCTCCCACCGTTCTCACACAGAAACTTTCGCCGTGGGCTTCCCGGCCAGCAACCCACCTCTCTAACATTGGGCATATCCAGCAGCTCCCCAAACACGTAGACGCCAGGGGCCTCCAGCACCTGGTGGATGAGAGTGGCGAGCGCCGCCCCCTTGGCCGACTTGGCCAGGAGCAGAAACTGCTCCTGGTTCTGCCCTGACACCTTCACCTCCGCGCTCATGGCTGCACTGAGCCGGGGAGGACCTGGCTCAGGTTCACTGGAGCTGCAAGAAAGAGGATGTGAAGGTGGAAGTCCCTGAACGCTGGCAAGACGAAGCCCCAGGGCAAGCGGCAGGGCCAGGCGCACTGGGCAGCCTATGCAGTGTGGTCAGAGACGCAGCGGTCCCCCGCGCGGACCTGCACAGCCAAAGTCAGCCCTGGCGCGGCAGCCACGCCTATCCCCGGCCCTCGCCCAGGCGAGTCCCAAGCCCCACCACGTGCACCCCATTGAACTGCGAGGCGCAGGAGCAGCCCGGGAAGGGGCGTCATAAGGCGTCCAGCCCAACCCCGACGCACACCGAGCGGCCACCCGTCTGCCGCACGTGCCCAGCACGTGACCTCACCCCAGGGTTCCCGCACGTGGTCCCTCCCCTCCCTTAAAGAGCCCGGCCCGAGACTGTCGACTACCGCCGACCGTCCCGCAGGACTCAGAGCCAGACTCTGCGGGCCGCTACCTGAAAGCTTCGCCTTCCGGTGTGCCGGGCGGGGCGGCCGCTCCGTCACCTCCGGCAGCTGTTCCGAGCCTTTCCGGCCGCCTCCCAACGGGTCGTTCTAGCCACTGCTCTCGATGGCCGGCTTCCGGCTAAGAAGCACTTCCGGGCGGGACGTGCCCCGCTTCCGCCTTGCGGCCGCGGAGACTAGAGGCGGGCGTGGCAGTCTGCTTTCTGGATTGGTTGCTAGGGCAGGAATAACGGGAGGTAGTTTCCCCTGCTGTGTTACAATAAAACTTTATTGGTAGAAGAGCGCCGCCGCCTGCCTGGCCTGGCCTCCTTTCGCTAAGGACTTTGGCTGTAACTGTCGGGGGCGAGGTGCAGAGGAGGGCGGCGCGGGACTCCTGGGACCCTAGGGAAACTGGGCGGAGGAGAGCAGGAAAACAGTGAGAAGAGGATGAGAAAAGAAGCTTAGCGGCGGAGGTCATCTGAGAAGTTCAGCCACTCACCTTTTTTTTTTGTTTGTTTGTTTGGTTTTTTTTTGTTTTTTTTTTTAGGTTTTTTGAGACAGGGTCTTGCTTTGTGGTTCAGGCTGGCCCTGAGCTCAGCTTCCAACTCACATCACAATCCTCCTGCCTCTGCCTCCGGAGTGCTGGGATTACAGGCGTGAGCCACCACGCCCGGCACTGTGGTATGTGGTACTGGTTGCTGCTGGGTGTGAGTCTCCACACCCAGTATTGTTATGTGGTTACCGGGGAAACGAACCCGGGTCCTTGCGCTTGCAAGACAGGCGCCGGAACCACTGAGCTAACTCCCCGGCCCAGCCACTCACCTTTTTGAGGAACAGGAGAGAAGTTTGAAGAGTAAAGGAAATAATATCTGGCAGGTACTGAGTGCTTACAGTGGATGAGACAGTTTTATCCCGTGGAATATTTAAAATCACCTTGCATCCCTAGCATGACTCTGGTACACCGTTGGCCACTGTGGTTACCACTTGTACCGGTTGAGTCTGTATTCCTGGGAGAGAACTCTACATGCAAATAGAGGCTTATGAAAATCCTAGGATCCACCTGGAACCTAGATCTTTTTAAAATCAAAATCATATGGGGACGAGGAGTAGCGTCATGGTTCCGTGCCTGCCTGGGAAGCTCAAGATCCTGAGTTTCATCCCCGGTACCGCAAAAAAAACAAAAAGTCACCTTTCACTTCCCGTGATATTTTATTGTTGTTTTGTCCGTTTTACGGTGCTGGTGGTGGAACCCAGGGCCTCGTGATACCACACCCCACTGAACTACACCTAAGTCCAGGTTCTTAAAACAGCTAGGTAGGGAAAAAACAAATATAGCTCAGTGAGAATTGGTCCTGGGTTCCATCCACCATAACACAAAACAAAGCAAAATATATCTTATAGGCCCGGGGAGTTAGCTCTGGTTCCGGCGCCTGTCTTGCAAGCGCAAGGGCCCTGGGTTCGATTCCCCGGCAACCACAATACTGGGCATGGAGACTCACAGCTAGCAGCAACCAGTACCACATACCACAGTGCCGGGCGTGGTGGCTCACGCTTGTCATCCCAGCATTTGGGAGGCAGAGGCAGGAGGATTGTTGTGATGTGACTTTTAGGCTGAGCTCAGGGCCAGCCTGAACTTCAAAGCCAGACCCTGTCTCAAAAAAAAAAAAAAAGGGGCCGGGGAGTTAGCTCAGTGGTTCCGGCGCCTGTCTTGCAAGCGCAAGGGCCCGAGTTCAATTCCCCGGTAACCACATAACAATACTGGGTGTGGAGACCCATACCCAGCAGCAACCAGTACCACATACCACAGTGCCGGGCGTGGTGGCTCACGCCTGTCATCCCAGCACTCGGGAGGCAGAGGCAGGAGGATTGTGATGTGAGTTTGAGGCTGAGCTCAGGGCCAGCCTGAACCACAAAGCGAGACCCTGTCTCAAA
>PVIR01013726.1:0-29628 GCA_004026965.1 Petromus typicus
TGTGGTTGCTGAGTAATCAAACCCGGGCCCTACTGAGCTAAATCCCCGGCCCCTTTTCATTCTTAATTCATTTTATTTAAGGGAAAGAACCTGGAGCTCAAAAGGATGGATATTTACCCAGTACCTATTAAATTTCCTGACTTCAGAACTCTTTCCCCCACCCAATACATATTATTTTCAGTGAATATATAAGTGTTTTCAGTTGTAGGAAGAATGTCATAATAAGACAGGTAGTCTTGATGAGACACACAATTCTATTATTATAACATTTTAAAGATAAAAAAGCATTTTTAGCAGTTGCAGGCCATACTGAAAAAGGTAATGGGTCAGTTTTGTCTTTTAACATTTAGTTTGCTAGTTTGTGATAAAACCACTTGGATTAACTTATTGATATCATGGACAGTAATATGGATAAAACTACGTTTCAAAAAGCAGGTATTAATGCAATGTCTCTAACCTTTTAGCATTTTATGTCTTACTGTGCCCTATAAAGTATATTTAATGTTCCACTTCTAAGTGAGTGTAGGTTTAAAAAGCCTTAACTCTAAACTAATGTCTAGCTGAATTGAATAAAAGTTTTTGGTTAATTTGAACTTTTGAGTTTTTATCCCAACCCTGACTATTTTTCCAGGGTTAGGGATCAACCCTAATGCTAGATAAGTGCTCTTCTGCTGACTTGCTCCCTTAACTTGCTTCTGTTTTTCCATCTGTAAAGTAGTAGATGATAAAACATGGCTTGTTTCTTTCATATGATATGTCTGTGTGACGGATATAAAAGCACTAAAATGTTAAAGTGACATGATGTTTATTAAATATGCATTGGTTAATGTTTGTTACCTTGAAAATGTTTAGTACAAAGGCTCTTTGCAAAATTGCCACCAGTATCCAGGTTTGAATTTAAAGCTTTTAAACAATAAAATTTCTTGTGATTTACTGTGCACTCTAAATGATATTTGCCCCCTTTCAAATCATGAACTTCATTTTTTGCAAACAGAAATCCAGATGAGAGAAGCTCTTTCGTTTTGCATATTTTAACTTTTAGTAACTTTGATGTGCTGTTTTGAGATAGTGTGCTAAAGTGTAGACCAGACTGGCCTGGAACTTACAGTCCTGTCTGAACCTGCCTAATGCTGGCATGACAGGAACACCCCACCACACCCAGCACAATGACATCTGCTCTCAACTCTGTATTCATTTCAGGAAAAAACGTAAACAGCAGAGAAGTTCATACCACCCAAAGAAATCAGTCATTAGACCATTCCAGGTGTAATTTTTAAACACTTTCCTAATTAGAAACTTTTATTGCTGATGTAAATTTTGTTTGATTAAGCTGATATCTGCCATCTTCTCTTGTAGAGGCTCTTATTTTATAGGAATTAATTTTGTGTCTTGGTCCTAAAATAAGATCTCTTTGAGGGTTATGGTTGGTTGGATGTCTGCTTTCTGTGGTACTGGTGATTGAACTTAAGGCTGGATTCAGAGATTTCCCTGCCTTATTCTCAGAGTTCTGGGTTACAGGTATGTGCCACCATGCTCAGTGGATTATAGTTTCCTAATTAGTAAGTACTCAAAAATAAATACTTAATGTTACTTTTTTCCTGCTAATTTTAAAAATTTGTTTGCAGATGGAGAACTTAATGTTCTAGATGATATTTTAACTGAAGTCCCTGAACAAGATGATGAGCTGTATAATCCAGAGAGTGAACAAGATAAAAACGAGAAAAAGGGTATGTCAAATACTATTGTTTTTGTGAAAATTAGCAGTGAAAATAAGAGATTCAGTTTAAGGAAAATCACTGCTTTTGTACTTACAGAGGTTAGTAACAAAAGCATGTGACAAACTTTCACATAAGAGATCTTACTGGGTATAAGTACTTTTTAAAGTACACAGAATTTCTCAGATAAAGATTTATTTCAGTAGCTGAAAGCTGAGTTTTCTTATAAATTAAATGTAGAGTAAAAATAGTTTAGCAGACATTTTAAAGAGTTGAGGCTTTTTTTCCTTATCTATGTCATGTCTAAATCTTCAAATTTAAAAGAATACTATACTTCTATATATCTTTTTAAATGTATTCTATAGGATCAAAAAGAAAAAGTGACCGAATGGAATCTACTGATGCCAAGCGACAAAAGCCTTCTGTCCACTCGAGACAATTGATTTCTAAGCCACTAAGCTCATCTGTTAGCAATAATAAAAGAATTATTAGTACAAAAGGAAAGCCAGTAGCAGAATATAAAAATGAAGAATACCAAAGATCGGAAAGGAGCAAGCGTCTAGATGCTGATCGGAAAATTCGGCTATCAAGCAGTGCCTCCCGAGAGCCTTACAAGAGTCAGCCTGAGAAGACTTGTCTTCGGAAAAGGGATCCTGAGAGAAGGGCCAAGTCCCCTACACCAGATGTTTCTGAGGTAGTAAATGTTATTGCCGATGTAAAACAGAAAGCAGTTCTTTGTGAGGCTTTAGAACTATTTATTCATCTTGACTTTGTCTATTCTATGACTGCTGATTCCCTTTTTCTTTAAACATCAGAGAATTGGGCTAGAAGTTGATAGACGTGCAAGCAGATCCAGCCAGTCATCTAAGGAAGAAGTGAACTCTGAAGAGTATGGTTCTGACCGTGAGACTGGCAGCAGCGGTTCTTCTGATGAGCAAGGCAACAACACTGAGAATGAGGAGGAGGGAGTGGAGGAAGATGTAGAGGAAGAGGAGGAGGTGGAAGAAGATGCCGAGGAAGAGGAGGAGGTAGATGAAGAGGGAGAAGAGGAGGAAGAAGAGGAGGAGGAGGAGGAGGAGGAGGAAGAGGAGGAGGAGGAGGAAGAATATGAACAAGATGACAGAGACCAGAAGGAGGAGGGAAATGATTATGACACTCGAAGTGAGGCCAGCGACTCTGGTTCTGAATCTGTCTCCTTCACAGATGGATCTGTCAGATCTGGTTCAGGCACGGATGGATCAGGTATTACTCTTTTTATATGTAAATGTTTATTTTCTTGTTTTGAGGACTTGGGGTTTTTTTGAATGCTTAAATTGAAGTATAAAAATCTTGAGACATTGGGGATATTAATTAGGATGATTTTGTGACCTTCATAGTTAATGATATGCTATCAAATCATCCAACTGAGTAGTTTTAAATAAGGTTTGTAAACTGTTTCAGTAAAGGTATATCCTGGCCACAGATGAATTTCTTATAAATTAACACAAGTCGAGTTTTCTCTCTACGAATATACACTTCAAGTTTAAAGTTGTCGGTTCTTAGGTTTTTGTGTAGTCCACGACAGCTTCTTCAAATAGCCTTATTCTTGAAGTGTGCTCACACGGAGTCTTTCGCCTGGGCGTTACAACTGTCCTTGGTTTGATGCCCCTAGATTTCCTTTGTGCAACAACAGACTCATACACCTTTTTCCCTTGAGAACAGTCATTCTACTTCTATATTTGTGAATTGAGCGACTGAGACAGGGAGTTCTGAGTTGTCAATGTTCAAGGCAGAAAGGATTGTAAAATTCTTGTAAAGGGATTAGAACCATCTTGGAACAGTTGTATCTTCTGTACCATGTGGCCTACCTCTTTATCCATACCCATGAGACAAAACTAAGACCACTTTTAGTCACTAGATGGAAGGCCTTGGAGGGCTTAATACAGAGGAACAGTAAGGAAATTGACTGATTCCTGGCCACCAAACGATGATTGTAGTCTCGTGTTTGTCTTACATCAAGAGGTGGTCAGATGTGCTACCTAAGCAAAATGTACTCAACATTAGAATACAGAAATATTCTGTATTTGAAATACAGTTTTATGTAGAATTTCATTGTAGAGGTACATTGTAATAAATACATTGATAGGGTTTAAATGGCAAAGTAAATGGCCAGCTGTTTGGTAGTGCTTTCAGCCATTCACTAGACTTGTACTTTTGAGAGTTTAGACATTTTTGGGATAGTAGTGGTTGGGTATAACAACAAAATCTTTTCTGCCATCATGCTTTTTGCAAATAGATGAATGAGATAGATCTTTTGGGATAGGAAATAAAAATGCATTGGCAATATGAATGAATGTTCAGTTATTGTAGACAATGAATGTTCAGTTACATATTAAGCCATCTAGAGGGGTAGGAAATACTGTGTTCCCAGAATTTTTGCTGTGGTGTTTTTGTCAGGCATAATTTTTTTTAGTCCTGAATGCTTGTGGTAAGTCCAACAATGGACATTTGTTTAAATGGAAAGGGTCTGAAATAGTTCATACTTTTAACAAGCCCCTAGATGACTCCAGCAGAGTACAAGATTATACTTTTTTGGAAAAGATGTGAAGTTGACTGATATTTTGTAACTTTATAATAAGTTTAAAAGATCAGAAACCCATATTTTCCTTATTAAATATTCCCTTAGAAAACCCCTTATGTGGAGCCTCCTTTAAAAACCTTGTGCTATATTTACTAGGAAGGAGATTGTTTTTCTGATAAAATATTTTCTCCTGCCAAGCATGGTGTAGCATGCCTATAATCCTAGCACTTGGGAAGCGGAGGCAAGAGGATTGCAAGGAGCTTGATGCTAGCCTGCTTGAAGTAACAAGACCTTACCTTAAAAATTTTCACTTCATGAGCCGGGAAGATAGCTCAGTGGTTCCAGCGCCTGTCTTGCAAGCGCAAAGACCTGGGTTCGATCCCCGGTAACCACGTAACAATACTGGGTGTGGAGACTCACCCCAGCAGCAACCAGTACCACCTACCACAGTGCCGGGCGTGGTGGCTCACGCCTGTAATCCCAGCACTTGGGAGGCAGAGGCAGGAGGATTGCTGTGATGTGAGTTGGAGGCTGAGCTCAGGGCCAGCCTAAACCACAAAGCGAGACCCTGTCTCAAAAATCCTTAAAAAAAATTTTTTTTTTCTCTTCATAATGAAAGTGAAATGGGATGAAATTTGAACTCATTGATTAGGAAATGCCAGTTTTTAAAATACAAAGGATTGCAGTTTAGTTTCAATATCATGCATTTTACAGGCTCTAAAAAACTTTTTTGTTTCACAACTTTTAGTAACTTATGAAAGCATCATACTAACTTGATGAAGTTTTATTAGTGATTTTCATTTTCTTTTGACCTGGAAGTAATAGTGCAGAGAGTAATGAAAGTGGGGAGAGGCCCTTTCATTATTTTGAATCATACAGTAACTTTTTAAAATATCAATAAGACTTGTATTACCTTCAAGCTGGTCAGTTCATAGTGATGAGAGTTTAGACAAAAAAAATTAAACACAACTTTTGAAAGAGAAATTCTCCCAACAGCAATAACCAAAAAACCCCAAAAAGATAGTTTGAACTGGAGTTCCCTTTTAGTAGTGGTGTTAAAATATCTTTTCTTGCTCAATGAGGAGCAGAGTTCAGGGCTTGTACTCTGAAGTCAAAAGAGTTGGCTTGGAGTCTGTTCTGCCAGTAAAGAACTGTGATTTCCTCATGTTAATCAGCATATCTTCGGACCTTGCTGTAAAGATTAAAGAAAATGACTTATGAAGCTCTTAAGATATCTGTCGTTCTACAGGGCTCTGTATAAATGATGACTCTTTAGCTTTCTGTTTTTACCAGAGTCTATGCATGTTCTCCCTTCATGTTCCTTCCAGCTGAAGATGAAAGGAAGGCCTCCTGGTATGATCAAAATGAAAAGAGAGCTTGATTTCACTTTAGGTTTTTATGTGTATGTTTATATAAAACAAAGTTACAAATTAACCTTGGAATGTTACTTGTGCTGGGCGACCCAACCTTTTCAATTCACTGAAGATTTCAGCTTTCTTAGAGGAATAGACTATCATTAAAATTTTAGGAATAAATTTTAAATTAAATTTGAAAATACTGTAAACAAAATGATCTAGTCAAGAAATGGTTAAGGAGGATGGAATTGAAGACAGAAGTAATCATTGGGGCTGGGGGGGTTGGCTCAGTGGCACCAAGCTTGCCTTGCTGAGTTCAGTTCCCAGTGCTGGGGTGGGGGAACAATCATTGGCAACAGAAGGGAATTGAAAATTGTTTAGTTTTTTTTTGTTGAGAAATCTTTGAGTTCTGGTGCTTGTGAAACATTATCAAAATAAAATTGGAATTTTGGTGAAGATGGTAATGTAATTTAGATAAACCAAACAAAGGACTTAAGACAGTGCTGTGTGGTACATAGAAAGGGCTTAGTAAATTTTATTGGAAAAAAGTTATGTATGCTTTGCAGATCGCCACCTATCAGAATACTCTGTTTAGTGCTTTCTCTATAGAGCAATTAAGTACCCAACATCTCAGTTATAGTCTGTTTGTTTGTTTTGTTCTTAATTGTACTGGGGCATGAACACAGGGCCTTCACACTGAGCTGCATCCACAGACCTTTTTTATTTTCATTTGAGATGTGTTCTCACATAACATTGCCCAGAATGGGTTTGAAATTGAGATCCTCCTGTTTTGGCCTCGTGCTGTGCTGAGATGACAGGCTTTGGCACATTTCTGTTTTTGATTGAAATTAAAAACTTTAGTGTTGAACAGTATCTTTGAAATGGTAAACTTGAGGAAATTGAGGGATCCTGAAATAAACAGTGATGAATGCTTAAGAGCTTGTGAAAACTGGATACATAGGGAACACTCCTGTTTGAATAGCTATGTTAGTTTTTGTCTCTGTTGTGGAATTTTTTAAAACTATTGTTTGGAATTTTTTATTTTTTTGGTAAGATGAGAAGAAGAAGGAAAGGAAGAGAGCTAGAGGCATATCACCCATTGTGTTTGATAGGAGCGGAAGCTCTGCATCAGAGTCATACGCAGGTAATGTCATTTGACTCTTACTTATGGTAATACCTGACTGATTCTAATGTAATCTGCTTTAGAAAGTGTGTGAAAGCTGCAGTTTAGTGTGACAGTGTTGATGTCCATTAGTACTGATTTTTGGCATGTTCAATGTAATAATTCTAGAGGAAACTAAGCTTTTTTCTTATTTTAATCCTGTTCTGTTACTGCTTAAGTGGAATTTTCACCTTTTTTTTCCTCCCTTGGAAGATGATGATTCAGTGACTAGTTTTCTGAGTGGGAAATTGTTCAAATAATACTTTTTTAAAAAATTCATACAACCTAAAAACAAACACTCGTACACATTGAGAAGCATTATTTTGTGTGTGTGGGTGCGCCAGGAAGAATAATTTGTCTTGAATGAGAATTTTATGTGACAAGACTGTAGAAATTTTTGTCTTATCTTTATTAAAACTCAAGCTGAACAAATGTACTTTGGCTAAATACAGGTTCAGAAAAGAAGCATGAGAAATTATCATCTTCCGTTCGTGCTGTCCGAAAAGGTATCATTTAAATTTGAAATTGTTTTCATTGCATGCTTCATAAAGTCCTTAGTTTGCCTTATTGATTCTTCATTAGTAGTTAATTTTAATATGGTAATGTTCCGATATATTGCTTTAAAAGGGACAAAGTAATTTAATCTTTCATAGAAAGCTCCATGTTCTACTTTTTCTGCAGATAATTTTAGCACAGTCCCAAATGTTTCAGAATATTTTACTGTTTGGACACAGTGATATATATATATGTGTGTGTGTGTGTGTGTGTGTGTATATATATGTGTATATATATATATGTGTATATATATATACGCATGTATATATATACACACACATATATATATATACACATATATATATACATGTATGAACATGTAAATATAGAATGTATAATTATAGTGTAGTAATATATAATAGTCTTAATGATCATTAAATGAATGGTAAGAATTTATAAAACTTGTAGCTATCTTCAAATGTAAATGTATATCTGATAGATCGGAACATCACTAAATTAGATTTATCTTGTGGCAAAATGCTGGTTGTCTTAGTTTTGCTTTACTGTATGTTGTGGCTTACCTTTCTAGATTGAATGGGTGATTGTTGAGTTTTAAAAGTTTAGCTGGGTTGTGGAAGGCTAATTTCAGTTAGTATAGTTTTATACCCTTTGAGTGTTTGTGGTTAATCGATTTGGATTTCTTTTTTTCAGATCAAACCAGTAAACTCAAATATGTCCTTCAAGATGCAAGATTTTTCCTCATAAAGAGTAACAACCATGAGAATGTGTCTCTTGCCAAAGCTAAGGTATTGGCATTAGTTCTCTTGAAACTGTCCTAATCTTGACATTTTTAAGTGGAGATAGATTTGAGATTTTATAAGATAGGTGGATTTTTAAAAATTGATTTTATTGGTACATTTTATATATATATAATATGCTCACATTCACCATTGAGAGTTTATACCCTTACATGACAAATCTTGATTCTCATTTTTTCCCATTCTCCTTCCCTCTCTACAATCCCACACGCCCATATGCATAAGCTTTGTTTCTTCTTTTTTTAAAAAGCAAAACAAAACAAAACAAAACATCAGTTTTTTTCTTTCCCTTCTTTACTTATCTCACAATACCTATCATACGTTTTGGAACTCAGTTTACACCTTCAGTTCCTCATACTAGAGAAATGATACAGTATTTACACATCTGTGTCCTATTTATTTCACTTACGAGTACACATCTGTGTCCTATTTATTTCACTTATGAATGTGTCCTTGAGGTACATCCATTTAAGTATCAATGACTCAAACTTAATGGCTGAATAATACTTCATTTTATTTGAAAAAAAAAAATCTTTATCCAGTCTCCTGTTCATGGGCATTTGGGTTGTTTCCAAGATTTAGCTATTATAAACTGAGCTGCTATACACATAGGTGCACATATGTTGCTGTAGGTTGATTTTTCATTAGAGATTGAAAGCTTAAAGATAGGTTGGTCTTTTGTTAAAGAAGTGCAGTCCATTTGCTACTCAGGACCGGTCTGTGGCTAGTTAGGCAATCTAATAGTAATTAAATATGACTTTAGAAGTTGCATTTATAATGCCTGTACTGTTTCTCTTGATTTTTTTTCTATATCCAGTTGCTGATCCATTGTATTAATCGATTTCTGTGTTATTGATGTTATTTATACTTCAAGCTCTTTTTCAAAAGAAAATACTCTTGTGGAAAGTTTCCTACTCTTTTAGAAGTAAAATCAAATGGATTTAAGAGAGAAAGGTGTTAGCTTTGAAGGCCCATCCTAGACTTTATAGAAAATATGTCCAGTTGCTGTAGGATATTATAAGATCTTTAAAGGGAAGAACCAAAAGTACACTTGTGTATTACATCAGGTATGTGTTTTTAAAGTTGTTGGTTTCAGTTGAATTACTTTTCAGTTCATTAACGGAATGCTACAAGTACGGTTAAACATTTTTCTAGTAATATTTCTGTCAGTGTTACTCTTCTGATTTAAAGGTTACAGATAAAGCTTTAGAAAATGAAGACATTAAAAATGTCCGTCTAGTATTAATGTGTTATTCTTGGCTAATGTGCATTTAGGGTCATGTAGTTGAACACTTGATGTGGATAAGAAGGTGCACCTTCTACGTGCATCAGTTTAGAGCTGAATTAGGGCTTCTGCCTTACTTTCCCTTTTCATCTCTTTGTTTTCTTGGATGAAGAACTAGTTACAGTGTTTGTCAGAAATGAATATGTACTTACATTTCAGCTCCAAGTTACATAAAAAATTGAAAGTAAGCAGAAAAATTAAGTTTTTCATTTATAGTTTTTGTGACAGTCATTTTAAATTATTAGGCTGAGCGTAGCATACTTCTTGTGGAACAGTAATACACAGATTGCGATTCACCTTTGAATAACATGTATTTTACCAAATAAATGCCTGTGATTTTGAACAGTCACAGTCAGTTTCGGTGCTTAGAGCTCCGTCTTATGAGAGTCAATCTCCTTACTCTGTAATGATTTTGTAAAGCTGGCAATTTTGTCCAGAATTTTTTTGAGTTTTTTATGAGTTATACCTACATTATTTTGGTAGCTGATGAATGAGATCTTTCTTCATTGTAACTTTTTAGAAGTTACTGAAACCTAGAAGTACACTGAAATCTGTAGTGTTTGATATTTTGTAAACTAAACTGGTTTTGTGGTTTGTTTCATTTTGTGCTCTTTACTTTATAGGGTGTGTGGTCCACACTGCCTGTAAATGAGAAGAAGTTAAATCTGGCTTTTAGATCTGCAAGGAGTGTTATCTTAATATTTTCTGTCAGGGAAAGTGGAAAATTTCAAGGTAAGAATAAAAATATATGTACATAGATAAAAGCGTTCATGCTATTATCATGTTTATATTATTGTGTGTTCTTACTCTAATAGGTTTTGCAAGACTTTGTTCAGAATCTCACCATGGAGGGTCTCCTATACACTGGGTGCTTCCCGCAGGAATGAGTGCTAAAATGCTAGGTGGTGTCTTTAAAATCGACTGGATTTGCAGGTAAATTGTACATTTTAGTATAAATAAAGTTCCTTCATTAAGAGTTTTCTACAAGCTGGAATAGTGTTAGAACTCAGTAGTGGTTTAGTTTATTTGCTAAGTTTCTCATACTTCTGCTTCCCCTTCTCATTTCCAGACTGATTTTGATCTATGAAATTTAAGCATAAAAAGTGAAAACATAGATATAGGTGTAGACATAGGTAGTGGCCAGGGCTTTCTAAACAGAACTTAGTCTGCTCAAGAAATAACATCAAGAACCAAAAGAAGGATTATATCAAAAAGCTCCTGAACGCATAGGAAGAAAATCAACAGAAAGAAGAGACAGCTTAAAGAATGAGAAAAATATCAGCTATTCCTTGGGCAAAAGACTAATGTGTAGAATGTAAAAGAACTCAAAAATTAGACCCCTTGTAGGTGAAAGACCCAGTCAAAAATAGACAACTGAAATAAGTAGATATATGTCTATAAAAAGTACAAATCACCAATGAATACATGAATAAATATTCAATATTTTTGACCACTAAAGAAATGTGAATTAAACAATCCTCAGACTTGATCTTGTACTGAAAAGATTAGCTATCAACAAAAAATGAAACAGTAATGTTGACAAGGCACTGTTCCTCTTCCCAGTATCTGCCTTAAAGAGTTAAAGACGTTATATCACAGTGATAACATGCATACTCATGTATAGCAGCACTGATTATAATAGCCAATCTTGGAAATGGCATATATGTTCATAATCAGATGAATGGATAGGTAAATATGTAAAGAAAGTGTAGAATTTATATGCAGTGAACTATATTGTCATGACGATAAATTCACATCATTTGCAGGAAAAGAGACCCTAATGTTAAAGGAAATAAATCTGACACACTAACATAAACATTGTGATTTTCCTCATACAAGAAAGCCAAAGTATGAAGAGCAAAATTAGGAAAGGAGAAGATGGATCTTACAGAGCATAATTTTTCCCTTTAAATTAGTGACTACTTTACTAACCTGTAGGGAATGAACAGTACACAGTGGAAGACATTAGAGACCCCTGTAGTCCATCCTGCTAATACTGGACACAAAATTCGGGGCAGAAAGCCTTAGGCTTTCATTGTTCTAAAGTAAGGTAGGTTGACCCAGAAATGGCATTTAAAGAAAGTTGTGAAAGTATAACTTTTACCTGATATAACTTATGCCTGATAACTCTGGAAGGTACTTAAATTTAGTACATTAATACTTTAAGTCCACATTCTTAAGCACTCTATGCATATGATCCCAAACTTCAGTTGGTTCAATTTCTTTGATTTTAACTTCCATAGTAAACTTGTAGACATTCAGTGGAAAGTCACCTGGAATTTTGAATGTTGATCTTTTCCCAGATTAGTGATAGACAGAGCTCTTAGTGTCCTGGGCTGCTCAAGGAGGCGGCTGCTCAAGGAGGCTGCTGCTCATAGTAACAGAATACTAGGCCCTGGCACATACTAGGAAAACACTTTATTAGTGAGCCAGATCTCTGGTTCCCTTTTTCAGATTTTATTCTGAGACAATGTGTTACCAAGTTGGCCTCGGATTCTATCCCCCTGCGTTAGTTAGCCTTGTGAGTTGCTGGGTACACCACTACACAGGCTTATTTTGACTTGATATTTTTAATTTACCACAAATTTATCCCAGCATAACCATTATAAGTCAGGGAGTAGCTGTATTTAGGGTTTTTGTTTTTGTTTTGAGAAATAGAATATACAGGGAACTAGTCTGAACCTTCTATGAGATACACTCTACCACTATGGTGATTTTTTACATTTCATTCACATTTATAGTTAATGTGATTTTGCTACTGAATTAGTGTAAGGTTTTTACAGGATTCTGGGAAGGAATATAATTGATATTAATTTGTATTCAGGCGTGAATTACCTTTCACCAAGTCAGCTCATCTCACCAACCCGTGGAATGAACATAAGCCAGTAAAGATTGGACGTGATGGACAGGTTTGTGTTTTTGAGTGATTCTTTGAATGACATACACACTTAGTCAACTGTTCCTAGTGGTCTTTATTGAAAGATATTCTAAAACCACTTCTGAAGGAAATGAATTGTGAAAAGTTAAGGGAAAATAATCTTTGAAGTACTTGAGTCCTGTTATTATGACTGATTCATAAGGTAGTTAATGTTGAAATTTAGCTTTATGTGGTAGTTAGTTACTCCGTGGTTCTGAGGTTTGAACCTGCAGGGTCTTTTCACACGGAGCTACCTCCCTGGTCTTTTTTTTTTTTTTTTTTAACTTTTTGATGTAGATCTTGTTGGGTTGCCCAGACTGGAATCAAAGTTGGGTTCCTGTAGTACAAGTTACAAGGAGTGTGTCACCATGTCTAGCTGATGATTTTTTTTAGGTCTTTTTAGGTTTTTTGAGACAGGGTCTCGCTTTGTGTTTCAGGCTGGCCGTGAGCTCAGCCTCCAACTCACATCACAGCAATCCTCCTGCCTCTGCCTCCCGAGTGCTGGGATTACAGGCGTGAGCCACCACGCCCGGCACTGTGGTATGTGGTACTGGTTGCTGCTGGGTGTGAGTCTCCACGCCCAGTATTGTTATGTGGTTACTGGGGAATCGAACCCGGGCCCTTGCGCTTGCAAGACAGGCGCAGGAACCACTGAGCTAACTCCCTGGCCCAAGCTGATTATTTTTTAAATAAAAGATGGGAAAATGATTAAAGAGAAGTGGCTTGATTTGAAGTGGTTTTTTTTTTTTTTTTTTTAATCACTATTTAATAAATTCTGCACTTGGTATAAAATGTATATTATAGAATTGCCATTTAGCATCTTTGCCTAAGTTTTCTGAAAAGAAAGTAACCTCTGAAAAGATACACAGAAATCTGTGTTTCTAAATATACTGTCAGGTTTTAACATGTACAGATACGTTGAAAGTACGTAGTGGTTTAATAAAGCTCATAGTTCCCATGTCTAATTTTAAACCAGAAATAACAAAATTGTTTTCATTCCTTCAATAAGTGAAAGTGGTGATTGAAAATTAAGCCAAATTTTTAAGTTGGTATGTTATAATCTGAGTTTGTAATTACTGTGTTTTGGTTTATTAATTGAAAGGTGTATTTGGTATATTAATTGAAAACTGATAGGTGAGTCCACTTTTGTTATTACTGTGGTATTTCTGTAGTTTAGTAGTCTGTTGCCACACAAGAAGTCATTTATATTTGTTACACTGTATCAAGGTGAATGACTATTCTAATTTTTGTATCTTCCATAAAGAAATATTTTCCGCTCCCTTTGTGTATTTTATTGTGGAGATACTACACTTTTGTTTCTGCCCTTTATATAAGTACATTAAATATGTATAAATCTGAAAGCTTACTGAATCTCATATGATCATTCTTGGGAAGAAATCCTTCCAGTCAGTTTTTGCCCTTTTGGTTGGTTTTGTTTGTTTTATGTTGTTTTTTTGAGACAGAGTCTCTCTTTGTAATTGAAACTGGCCCTGATCTGACTACGTAGTCCAGGCTATCATCAGACTTTGAGCAGTTCTCCTGCCCCTGCCTCCGCCTCCCGAGTGCTGGGATCGCAGGCATGAGCCACCACGCCTGGCAGTTTTTGCCCTTGAGCATCAGGAGAATGTATTATTTTTGAAAGGTTGTCTTCATATCTTGTTGAGTGGCTGATTCCTTTTTCTAGGAAATTGAACTTGAATGTGGAACACAGCTTTGTCTTCTCTTTCCCCCTGATGAAAGTATTGACTTGTATCAGGTCATTCATAAAATGCGTCACAAGAGAAGAATGCATTCTCAGCCCAGATCAAGAGGACGTCCATCCCGTCGAGAACCAGTCCGGGATGTGGGAAGGTTAGAAACGTTCTTTGGACTGATAATAGGCACATGTATCAGGATAACATGATGGAGGAATGTGATTCGTCAGAGTTTGTCCTGCGGTAAAGAAGAACGAGAAAATCCTCAAATCAAGCTGCATGGACTAGTTTGTGGCTTCATTGAGGATTTCACATGGTCACCTTGGTCTCAGTCATTGTTCAAGAGGAATATGGGGATCTATCCATATGCAAAAAAAAAAAAAAAAGTTAAAGAGTGATAACCAGTTTAGATTCTGTAGTACTTTGATAATAAAGTACAGCAGTGAAATTAGGTAGGCATTTGTTGCTAATAACAGGCTAGAAAAGGAGGAAGAGGAGGATGTCTTTATTTGAAAAAATTGTTAATATTTTTATAAAAAGCCTTTTCTTTCAGGTGTGTCTCTGGATAAACCTTATCAGATATGGGACTTTTATAAAGGATCACTTATATTTTTTCGGAAGATGACGCCTCATTTAGAGGATAAAATATTTTAAGTTATTTTGATGTTCAAGAGGAGCATTACTGGGACTGTCTCAGATTTTATCACCGTGATGCGTTAACCCCATTTCCAGATATTCTCTAACATGTACCCAGTGAATTCACACATCTTGCTGAGCTTCTGAAAACCGTAGGTTGTTTCCAAAGGGGATCAAGTGGCCCTGGGAGACCCGGCAACAAACCAAAACGAAGGGCTGTTGCTGTGTCTGTTTACAGCTTTTCCAGATGCTGGCAGTACCTGTGGACTTAAAGTGGTTTTTAGAGGATCGCCATGGTTTTTGATCACTACCTTATGAACTAAACAGCATTTTCCAGGAAAAGGGGGTTTAACTTGTTACAGAATTGGAGAGAAGTCTTTGCAAAGGACTGGTTTAAGCCCTTCTACCCAACACCTTCCCCTGTGTAGCTTTGCGTACAGCTAAATCTAAAATATTCTGCTAAAGACTATTGGATGTGGTTGATGGGATGAAACCTTTGGTTAAGTTTCCTTTTGGTGGAAACATCTGTGGTAGGTACAGATAATCCAACAAGAGTCCCAATTCTTTGACCTTAAAAAGGACACTGTGGAATAGGTAGGAGGAGCCTGGCAGAGCCCCTTACTTTTGGCCTAAAAGGACTGAACACCAAGATGTCTTTTGAAGTTTAAGCTAAGAGGTTTCCAGTGCAATACAGTATATACAAGTGAAGTTTTTACCTCAGTTTTGCAATGGACTGCAAACCATACTTATACACCACTACACCTTCTCGCAAGCCTGCCAGGGCCTCCATTTATGTTTGTGGCTTACAACTTAAAGTCAGTAGTTGGACTACCATATGAACTGTTACTATCATGTTTTATACCGGTCGTAAATGCACTCCCCAAACTACAAGAAAGCGGTATGTTTATTTTTAAAACCAGCTTTTAATTTTCTTAGTATTATTGTAGATGCAACTGTTTTTATTCTGTTGTGGGGGTTGGGGTTATTGCACTTAACTTTACAGTTTGAAATTGTATTGAAAAAGTTAAAAAGTAAATATTCAGAGAAATAGCTGAAAAAGTAATGATTTCAGGTTATTATAGTTTTTATTTGATATGAAGGGTAAATATATTTCCATATATTTTGGATTTTCAAAAAGTGCGTTTAGCTTTTATTGCTAATTAAATGAAGTATATTTTACTATGTTATGTATTAACCATGAAGATTTATGAAAGATAGTAAAAAGCAGTCCTCTGCAAATAGTAAAATTTCTCCTTCTGAAGAATAGTTTGAACTAGTATTATCTGTTAAAACTTGTAACCCATTACTCGCTACTTTATGAAAACCAATTTTTTTATAAGACTGAGGAAAAATTTTTGTTTCCTTAATGTGATTGAAGGTAGAAAGAATAAGTATTATTAAGGAATATTAAACTAGTTTTTTAAATTATTAAATTTTTAAAACTTGTAGCTGTTATTAAATATCACACTTTGTGTTATGTGAAAAGTATAATTTTGTGCAGAGGAAAAAATACTGAAATTCTTAATTTTTTTAGACTTAACCTAAAACAACATTAGTGAGTTTAAATATATAGATTTTAGAATTGCCTATTGTATAATAAAGATGTGGGTTGTTTTGTTTCATTTTCACTTTAATGGCAACTTTACTTGAGAAAATGTTTTCATTGTCACACTGGATATTTAGGTTGAAGATGGCTCATTTACTTTTATTTGGACTAAAATGTGATTTATATGTTTTAATCAGGTTACTCTTTGCGGTTTTCTCATCATAGCATGAGATTGCGGAGAATACCTACTTTCAGCAATGCATTTAAGTTTGGTCCTTAGGAATTTTGAAAATAGAAGAATGTTAACATAATTTAATCACTAAAAATTAATGTTAAAGGAAGTAATGAGCTATTCTTTGTACTTACCTCCATCAAAAACACTTGCTTTGCTATTTGTTCTCCCAGCAGTTTTTGGTTTAATTTCTAATGTGTCTAATTTATGTAGGCGTCGACCAGAAGATTATGATATTCATAACAGCAGAAAGAAACCAAGGATTGACTATCCCCCTGAGTTTCACCAGAGACCAGGTTAATATTTTATAATCCTGCAGATATTTGACTTACAGTAACTAAAACAGATAGGAAGCTTCTGTCATGATCCTGTAGTTTTAAAAGTGAAAAGAATTTAGGACATGACTGCTGCCTTACAAAATCTGTGGTAGTTCCTATTAGCAATTCTTCCTACTTTCAAAATTCAACTAGGTCATCATAATCTGTTACTGCCTAAAGTTGCTAATTTTGCAAAAACGGAAATTTGTTTGCACGTGTGTAGGATTATATAATTAGGGGGAAAAGTGACTTTAGGCATTACTGTTCTTTTTGTTCCATTAGTTTCCTGTGACATACACTTTTAATTAGGAACTAATTTCTGCTATATTTTCAAAAGAATCATGATTTTGGAGAGCAATGGAAAATACTTTATTTCTTATCTAAATGCAGCTTTTCATGTAGCCTTTTCTTTACTGAAATTAAATAATGCAAGCTATAGTCAAGAAAAGTGATCATTTAGAACATGATAATACACTCAGACTTTGGCAGTTTAGAGTGTAGGGGTTAAGTGAGCTTTATAACATAACAAGCAGGTTGCTAGAAGCCTCATTCTTTTGTCAAATGGGAAGGTTTATTCTAGTACCAGTAGTTTTTTCCTAGTAACATGACTACTCAAATATTTTTGCACTTAGTTTGTTCGGTTCTCACTAAAAGAAGTGGGAGTGAAAAGATATTTCTTCCTCTTATCACCACTGTTCTTTCATTTAAAATGTAAATACCTTCATTTTTGCAATTTTTGCAATTTTGTGTTCCTCATTGAATATACATATATAAAATGTAATCTGGTTTATTAGCAAGGTGTTTATATACTCAAGGTAGAAGAAAAATGTTTGCATTAAGGAAGTTCTATTACAGATGTCTTCAAGATCTTCTGCCCATATCATCTTTATGGTTACAGAATGAAGAAATTTTCTAAGTAGCAAAACTTGGGTCATGAATGTATGAAAAGGCTCTAGAAGTTTATAATTCTGTAGTATCACTAAGTTATTTAGTTTTTAGAATATTTGTAAAATTTTGAAAAGAGAATAATAGCATCACTTAAAATATATATTTCATGAGAAGAATTAAAACAAGTGGTGATGAAGGTTTAATTAGGATGCCATAAAAACAAGTATAAATTTGATTTACTGAATTGCTTGATGTTTGAACAGGGTATTTAAAGGATCCAAGATACCAAGAAGTAGACAGGTAAGTTGGGCTCACTCTTGCTTCACTTTGAATTACATTCTTGGAACTAGTTTATGAATTACCTGAATTTAGTTTCACAAATCTTATTCCCAACAGACGATTTTCAGGAGTGCGCCGAGATGTGTTTTTAAATGGGGTAAGCATTAAATTTTACATACTTAATGTAGATAAAACCAGGGTCTGATTTTTTTTTTTTAATCCTGAGATATTTATTTTTATTGACATTATCATCTTTTATTGTAGTCCTACAATGATTATGTGAGGGAATTTCATAACATGGGACCACCACCACCATGGCAAGGAATGGTTTGTATTATTCTGTTTTTATAATTAACTTTGTTTGCAGTTAATCATATTTTGAATGCTTGGAATATAATGGTAACGGTCACTCAGTAAGAACATAAAATGGCAGTAATTGCATGATATCGTTTTAAACAAATGAAAATGTTGATTTGTGCTAATAGTGTAGACTTAACTGATACGTTCAGCAACATTTTATTTTAGTATTTAGTTAGTGCAAGCTCAGATACATTCTAATTCTGTGATCTGGAACAGAGTTTGTACCGTATCTCTTAGTTTTCCTTATCTGTAAAACTCAGGGGGTATATGTTTATGCTTTGAGTCCTCAGACAACTAGTACTTACCCTGTGTAAGGCGGGGATGGTATGCCTGTTCTTGAATATCTCAGTATTTAATGAAATATTATAAACAACCTTAAGACTGTTGAAAAGATAAACTTATAAAAGCACATGGTACCTAATGTAAAGCTCAGTAAATACATCTCTGTTTAAAATTGATTCAGTCCTGGTTATTTAATTTACTTTCTTTAAGAAAACCAGGTATTATTAGAGACTATTTTAAAATAATCAAAGATAACAAATAATTTCTGGTAATAAATACTTATGTTAATCTTAATGTGTTAATCTTTATTTTTAAATGCTACTGCTTGTGGAACCTCATCATTCAATTTATAATGTATAAACTATACATATTATAGGTATAAATAGATTATGAAATTTCTTCAGAGTCTGAAATTAAAATTACTGAAACATTTAATATATGAACTTGATAGTGAAAGTAATCTTTTTGTTTGACCTTACTATTTTAATAGTGTTAAAAGTTATTAGTTTTTACCTTGTGTTATTGCTGAAAATAAATCTGTCCACAGTAGTTAGCCACATTACCTCCTGCAGAACCACAGTACTTGATGATGTTGCATTTTATTGTAATCCTTAGATAGCAGTTACCCAGTCTCTTAGTTCACCACTTCTGCCCTTCTGTAAAGTAGGAGTAGTAGTACGTATTTTACAGTTGTGTTAGGAGAATTCAGTGAGAAATAGTGCTTGACTCTTAGTGATAACTGTTAGACTTTTCTCTGTTAGAATTTAAATGATTTTAGAAAAATTATAAACATGGTAGGTCTTAGAAGATGTATAATTACAGTTTCTTACAAATACTTTGTTCTCAACAAAAAGTGTAAGTTGATGAACCTTAAATATATCAAAAGTAAATGGCTGTACACACTGTTTGGATTTGGTGATTTGGATCGGTGAATTCTTGGAGTGAGTTAATATTTGGTAGAGTCTTAGGAAAGTGTCTTTTTGAAAATTTTTCATTATTATTATTCTTTCTTTAGCCCCCTTATCCAGGAATGGAACAGCCTCCACACCACCCTTACTATCAACACCATGCTCCACCTCCTCAAGCTCATCCCCCTTACTCAGGACATCACGCAGTACCACATGAAGCAAGATACAGAGATAAACGAGTAGTAAGTGCACAGGAAGGCAGAGGTGTGAGGGAACTACTTAGAATTCTGTAGGTAATTTAAATATGGGGATATGAGATTTTGTTTGGTAATGTCTGGGTGATTTAACTTTAGTGACATCAGATTACAGTTAGTGACTGACTCAGAATACTTCACAGCTTGTTTTTAATAAAAATGGCTGAGATGCTTTGAGTTATTTAGGTTTGTTTTCTTTTACTAATTGAATTATAAACTGTTTAAGAAAGTTCACATAAAACTCTCATAATATAAATATATCCGACTGAGGTTATTTCTTTGTATGACTGAATTTTTATAGGAGAGATGGTATATTTTAAGATAATCTCATTTAGGTTTTTTGTTCCAAATTTTGTTAAAACTACTAACCAAGTAAGTTGTTTTACTTACTTCTAGTTAGTAAGATAATACAAGCAGGCATTCGATTTTTAAAAAATGGAGAAAAGTAAATGAAAGCTTTTTTGTTTACTGCAAACAGAATGAAAGTCTACCTGCTGGTTTTGAGATTTCTGAGTTTTCATTATAATGGTAGGGTTGTTTGTTTATTACTCTTTTCTCCCCTAATGGTATTTTTATTTTAAAAACTGAAAATTGTCTTCTTGTACTTATTGGACTCTTAATCGGTATGTGTAAAAGTTTCATGAATAACAGGTAGTTATTTAAAAAAATGTACAAGCTGGGTGTGTCTCCCCCTCACCCATCAGGGTTTTCAGTGTTTGGCAGGGTCACATAAACATTATTTTCCTAATAATGTAGAGAATACTCACATTTGAGAACTGGTCAGAACACTGGATTCCTATCCTGTTTTTGAAGCATTTTTTAAAAATTGAAATCTTCATTGGTACGTTACATACATACATCACGATTGTACTCAACAGTGAGAATTTGTACCAGTATATGACACAACTTAAATCTCATTTTTTTCCCATACCCCCTACCCACCCTACCACCCCTGCCCCCTGTATAAATAAGCTTAGTTTCCTTTTTTGTTATAATGTCATTATTTTTCCCCTTGTTATTTACCCCTTCAAAGACCTCATTTTGCTTTGCATATTTTCTATTTCTTTCCTTTTTTTATTGAAATATTTATTGGTACATTACATATACACATCATGTGATTGCACTCAACAATGAGAATTTGTACCAGTATCCCCCACCCCCTATATACATAAACTTTGTATCCTTTTCTATTTCACAATATATAACATACATTCTAGAACTCATTCACATCTTCATTTTCTCATACCAGAGAAAAGATACAACAATTTATACATCTGTGACCTATTTATTTCACTTATGAGGATGTCCTCAAGGTACATCTATTTAAGTATAAATGATTTAATGTTATCATTTTTATGGCAGAATAATACTACATTCTGTAGAAGAAACACAACTTTTTAATCCAGTCCTCAGTTGATGGACATTTGGGTTGTTTCCAAGATTTAGCAATCACAAACTGAGCTGCTGTAAACATAGGTGCACATATGTTGCTGTGATATGAATCTTTTAAATTCTTGTGTGTATGTACCTAGCAGGGGAATAGCACGGTCACATGGGACCTCTAATTGTTTTTGGAGGAATCTCCAAACTGATCTCTACAGGGGTTGTACGAGTCTACACTTCCACCAACAGTGGAGAAGGGTTCCTTCTTCACCAAAGCCTAGTCAGTATTTGTTGCTGGCTAATTCTGAGATAGCAGCCATTCTTTGTGGAGTGAGATGAAATCTTAGTGTTTTTATCTGCGTCCTTCAACTGATAAGTGATGTTGAGCATTTCTTCATATGCTTCTTAGCTGCTTTTATTTCCTCCTCTGAAAAGTGTCTGTTCGTTTCAGATGCCTGTGTTTGAATTGGGTCTTAAAATTTGGCTGGACTGATTTTTTTAAGCCCTTCATATATTCTAGATAGTAACCCTTTATCTTAGAATGGCTGGTAAAGATTCTTTCCCGTATTGTTGGTTGCCTTTTCGCTCTGCTGGTGGTTTCTTTTGCTGTGCAGAAACCTCTCAGTAGGATGAGATCCTGTTTGTCAATTTCTTCTACCAGTTCTTGTGCTATAGGGGATTTGTTCATGAAATCTTTCTCTTAAACCAGTGTCTTCAAGAGTTTCACTTAAGCTGTTTTGTAGGAGGTTTAGTGTGTCTGTTTTAATATTTAGGTCCCTAATTCACTTGGATTTTATTTTAGTACACGGTAAAAGAACTAGGTCTAGCTTTATAGTTTGGCAGATTAAAATCCGGTTTTTCTAGCACCATTTGTTAAAGAGGCTATCCTTCCTCCACTGAGGGTATTTGGCTCCTTTGTCAAAGATGAGATAGCTTAGTGTGTCTGGAGTTGTTTCTGAATCTTCTAATCTACTCCTCTGGTCCTCGGGTCTCTTGCTTTCCAGTAAGTACAATGTGGTTTTTATCACAGTGGCTTTATAGTATAGTTTCAAGTTAGGGATTGTAATACCCCCCATCATGTCCTGATTGCTTAGAATTGCTTTTGCTGTTCTAGGTCTTCTGTGATTCCAGATGAGTTTTTGAATTATTTTCTCTAGATATGTGAAATATGTGGTTGGGATTTCAGTCAGGATTGCATTGAATCTATATAATAATTGTGGGAGTATAGCCATTTTGACGATGTTGATTCTTCTAACCCAGGAACAGAGGATGTCTTTCCATTTTCTGGTATCTTTTATCCTTTTTCAGAGGGCTGTAATTTTCAGAGTAGAGGTCTTTCACCTCCTTTGTTAGATTGATTCCTAGATACTTCATTTTTTTTGGATGCTATTGTGAAGGGGATTGGTTCCCCAGTTTCTCGCTCTGTGAATCTGCTGTTTGTGTATATAAAGGCTAATGATTTTTGAGCATTAACTTTGTATCCCGCTGCACTACTAAATTTGGCGATTAGGTCTAGCAGTCTCTTGGTTGAGTTTTTAGGATCTTCCAGATAGAGTATCATGCAAATAATGACAGTTAAACTTCTACCTTTCCTATCTTTATTCCTTTTATTTCTTTCTCTTGCCTAATTGCTATGGCTATATTGAACAGGAGTGGTGAGAGAGGACATTCTTGTCTTGTTCGTGATCTTAGTGTGAAAGGTTTCAATTTTCTTCCATTTAGTATGATGCTGGCTGATGATTTCTCATAGACAGCTTTTATTAGTTTGAGATAGAGACCATCTATTCCAGTCTTCTGTAGGGTTTTGAACATAAATGGGTGTCATATTGTGAAACGCTTTTTCTTCATCGATTAAGATGACCTATGGTTTTTGTCCTAGAGTTTGTTAATATAGTGTATAACATTTATTGCTTTATATATGTTGAACCATCCCTGCATCCCTGGGATGAATCCAACTTAGTCGGGTATATGATCTTCTTGATTACTCTCTGTATTCTGTTTGCCAGTGTGTTATTGAAGATTTTTGCAACAATGTTCATTAGGATTTGATGCATTTTTATGAGCTGTCATTCTGTTTATTCTCATAGAAATTATAATCATTCAAAATCAAATTAGGACCTTTAATATTCTGTAAACTAATTTGAGAATCTTGACTGACTTTGAACATGGTATGTGTTTTCATTCACACAAGAAAGATATATGTATTCTCATGATACTGTAGTTTATTAAATGAACCATGATGTTTTAAAATGCCTTAGATGAGCTATGATTCTTTTTTTTTTTTTTTTTTTAAGTTTTTTGAGACAGGGTCTCACCTTATAGTTCAGGCTGGCCCTGAACTCACTATGTAGCCCAGGCAAGCCTCGAACTCACAGCAATCCTACTGCCTCTGCTTCCCGAGTGCTTGGGTTACAGGCATGAGCCATCACACCAGGCATTGTGGTATGTTGTACCAAAGATCAAACTCAGGATCTTGTCCTTGTCAGGCAGATGCCAGAACCACTGAACTAAATCCCCGGCCCTGAGCTCTGATGTTTTAAAATACCTTTTATAAATAATAAAATGATTTTTCAAATAGGAAGTCTTCTACTAAACTATGCTCGCCTTTGTTAGTTGTTCTGTAGATCTTTAGAGTGAACCTGTATTTGGCGTATGTTCTGTACATATATATGAAAAGTAATATGGTATATTTTGAACCTTTTGTACATGTAGGCTAACTCTGAAAGCAGACTAACTTCAATAAATAAGAAGAACTAAGAGTAGGAGCAAGAGTGTGCTGGCTAGAGTCTTTCTCCCTTCTCTGATTTCCATCTTTAAGTGCATTATAAATTTTTTTTTAAATGGATCAGATTTCATAGTTTTATGAAATAGATATTTTCTTATAGTTCATCACATCCCATAATTAAGAAAATCTGGCAGAGTTGTTACATTTTTGTGGTGTTGAAGGAGAGGACATAGGGTGAGGCTCTTACATTAAAGCCCCATTGGTGATGTTTGGCATAATTGGCCCCCCAACCTAATGATCAATGATTATGATCAGGTGAAGCGTTAGCTTACATCTTGTTAAAGTGACAGGTGGAAAAGTCAGATTGAATAGAACTTGTGTGAATAGATTTTATTTTTGTAATTGTCTTTTTAGGCATCAGAGTCTTTCAACTGTGTCTTGGGAATTCCTATATTTTAAAATTTTCTTAATCGAGTTCACATTCCACTGACATTTTTGGCATGCCTAACTCATTTCTTCTGTTTTCCAGCATGATTATGATATGAGAGTTGATGATTTCCTTCGTCGCACACAAGCTGTTGTCAGTGGTCGGAGAAGTAGACCACGTGAAAGAGAACGGGAGCGGGAACGAGACCGCCCTAGAGATAACAGAAGAGACAGAGAGCGGGACCGAGGACGGGACCGAGAAAGAGAAAGAGAGCGACTTTGTGACCGGGACAGAGACCGAGGGGAGAGAGGTCGATATCGAAGATAGAGTTTTTGGAAGCACTGATTGAAGATGGGAAAAAATATCTTGTATTTTTTTTTGTGTGTGTGTGTTTACAGGTAGTTAGTTTATTTCCAGCTGTCTACTTAAAGTTCATTGTGTAGAAGGATTTACCCTCACTCTCTTTGTTCCAAGCATGCAGTATAAGAACTGGAAAAACTCAAATCGCCAAAAATTCAATTAACAGTTGAGTTTGACACTTGTTGAGGCAGAGTGGAACAGTCCAAGAATGTAGATACTGACTCTCCATAAATGTTCATCTTACAGTATGTTCATCTTAGAGTTACTTTGTGTTTGTTTTCTTTCTTTTCAGTCTTGATTATAACTGCCATGGTATTTTGCTTTGATGTATTCCTACATGTAGTTGAACACGGTTCAGTAAAGATGATGCTGCTAAGAATGCAGATCCTCAAGTGCTATGGTTTGACTGTACAGCAGTGTTATAGCAGCTTCTTTTTTTTTTTTTTAAACTTTAGAGACACTTTTTATTTTCCATTAGTCTTCAGTGATGAGAGCAATATTTAGAAGACGTTGCTATCTAATTCTTAATCTTTTTAAATAAAAATTTCCTATGTTCAGTAGCATGATTGCTGCTATTGTTGAGCCTTTCCCTCTAAATTGTACACATTGGCTTGGAATGTTCACAACTTGCTTGCGTGGCAGCAGAAGATTATTCTCATACTCTACGTTGCTACTGTTTTGTATAAAATAAATTGGTAAAGACTGGCACTTACCTGTTTCATTTCTTGCTTAATTTCCAGTTTGTTTTACAGATTTGATGGACATGAAAGAATGCTTTCTCTAAAAACTTAAAACTATGTGATAATGCTTCATTGATATTTTGGTTAAATATTTATCTGATGCCATTTTGAGTTCTGTGCTGATCACAGAGTATCTTCTTTTAATTTTCATTTCTACACGTAAAATACTTTGTAAAGTTCCCTATTTTACTTCTTAAATATACATGAAATTTAACTCTCTCACAATTAGTTGCACACACCAGCTGTCAGACTCTCCTCTACATGTTGTAGACTGTAAAATAGAAATAGACCCACACAGTTTATGGAAGAATTTTTGCATTTTATGTCTGGGATTATACCGGAACTTTTGTCTTTCATGAAGTTAAAAAAGGTAAAGACCAGAGATATTTGAATGTTTGCTCTTTTTGTTTGTTTGTTTGTAAAACTGTGTCATAGTTAACAGTCTGTACAAATCACAAAACAGTTTTGCATATATTGTCTTGAACAGAAAAGCAGTTTTACTTTTGAGGTATTTAAAACTTCAAACCTACATTTAAAATATTTTCCTGTAAATCTTCACAATAAATAGTTTTTCATTTGCCTCAAAGACTGGATTTATCTTGAAATTTATATAGTGGTTAAAGGGGTGAACATTGGGAATATTTTTTTCTCAAGGAAACCAGGTGTGTAGTTTGATGATGGTAAAATGATGATCATTTGATGATGGTGAAACCCTTTGTTCCTTGACAATGTGTATTTGTGATTCTGTGTTTCAGCATAGTGTTTATTTACTCAAGTCGTTAAATATTGAAAAATTTCTGAGATTGGAAAGAATCAGAAATTCTATTTTAGGAAACAACCAATTATGCAAATTGGTAGGTAAATTGGAAATTATTTTTCTGAGGTAATTATAGTAATAGTTTGTAAATTATGGAATGCTTTGTATGTAACACGTCCCTTGGTACGTCTGTGCATTGTCATACTTCATCACATCTGAATCTCCCCATTTAGAAAATAGGTACAGAGAGACTTGGAAAATTGCCCCTTAGTACAAAATATTAGAACCAATGTTTGACTCATTTATGTTTACCCAGCCTTGCCTTCAGACTTAGGCAGAGGGTTTTGAGAGTCCATTCACCTAGATGTTAATGCTTTGTGAACTGGGTCGTGATATACTCTAAAAGGTAGCATTGTTTACAGAGTTTTAGATACACATTCTAGAAGTGTTGCTTGGTTCTGTTGACCATAAAACTGTATAACGTTTTACATATTTACCTTATGGGCTGGTTAAGTCTAGCTAGTAGTCATATTACCTCCTAATTATTTGAAGGCTTTTGTGATGTGTATCATTGTAAAAGGTACAATTTCATGTGCTCAGTGCTGTCTGTCCAGTCCTGCAGAAAACTTTAGTCACTGAGTAGAAATCCCCCCTCCACTGCTACAGTAAACTTTAAGGAGTGAGGCTGGATTCAAACATGAAATCTTGCATTTGCTTTTCCTGTATGATGACCTTTACTTGGGTGTAATACGAATCCTGTAAAAATGGCCACTGACGTCTTAGAGCTTCTGTTATCTAAATAGAACTGTCAGAAGGACAGAGACTTTCCACTCAGTATTTGTACCAGTTCCACAAAAGACATGCTACATTTATGAAGAGTCCTCAGTCTGGTCTGTCAAAGCAGATTTTTGTTGTTGAATTCTTACCCGTTCAGCTTGAGAACTAGGAGGCCTTTTGTTTGTCACCACATCGTGATCAGGAAAAGCCATTGCCAAGGAATGTGAACAGATGTTATTAGCATATGTCCTTTAGATGCCTGATCTCAGACAGTAAGCTCTATATGCACAGTATTCAAGAGTAGTTATGGTTGTCTTGGAAAATACTCAGGTCTTAAGGATGTGTAGCATCTGTTATGGCATAACCTTATAAAGCTGTGTTTCCTTGGGCATGTAGATGTCTTTGAAATAGGATTGTTGCCAACATTTACTTTGTCATGTCAGAGTCGTGACTTCAAGGGAAGTGTGCCTGTGACACTCATTATTTTATTCTGGTCTTTTCATTTTTTTGAGTAGAAAACATTCTAATGTAGTTTGATACACAAAGCTTAAGGCAGGTGGAAAGGAGCTTGCCCTATCCAGATGGCATTTTTCCATTCTGAAGTAGATGATGCTGTTTCATTTTTCCTTTTTTTCTGGTTTCTAAATCTTACCCTCTGTGTTGCTGTTTTGGCCTCTTCTGTGTCTGAAACTTGTGCATGGAATCTGAAGGATTTACTGAATCTTGCTAATGATTTTTATGTGTGATAGGTCAAACCTATTTGACATCTTGGAGTTTTCTGAAGTCACTCGTGTGCTTTGACTAAGTGGTTAGATTAGGGGATACATTTATCCCTAGAGTTTACAAGGGAGTATTAATTGCTGGTGGGTTGTGGAATATGAACTCAAGCCAACTGTGTTTCGGCTGGAAATATCAAGCTGGTTAACAGCTGCTTTATGAATTATAAATGCTGTCATGTAGCTATAGTGATTGGAAGTGGAGAATTAGTTGGTGTTTATGGAAGGGTTCTATTCAGATTAAAGGAGTTTATTTACTGTGGAAATAATTTTTTTTTTATTCATTTTAAGCTGAACACTTTGTCATTTGAGTATGGTTTGCAAACTTACTGGGGTTTTGTGTAAGGTCAAATTCTCGATGTTATTCAGATTTCAAATCAGAAATCTGTAGACCTGAGTCTCTTCTGAGGATGCCTTCAGAAATGGACATCATATTTACTGGGCAGCTAGCAGTGGTCACTGCTGGGAGATCACACAGTGTGAGAGAAATAATTTGAGACTAGTCCTCACTGATGTCTCGTTTTACTAAATAGGTGTGCAGATACTACTACTGATTATCAGAGTGTAGCCTCCATTCGTTTATTCCAGTGCAGCATCAGATTTCTGTTCTCTTAGGAACTTCTAAATCAATTGAGACACAGCATTCTTTTTGCCAAAACTTGGTTTAGGAAGGTTGGATAATTTATGTATCCTTAGGCAAATGAAATACTAAGATTTCTAAAGATTTCTGAGAAAGTTTTGCCTCCCCATAAAGTAGAGAAGATGCGTTTCTGTTCAAGGAACTCAGTTTATTGTGTGCCTGTGAAGCCTTTGCGAGCCGATATCAGGAGGATTTTAGCAGAAAAGGTTACTTTGTATGGTAGCATAGGACAGAATGTTTTATAATCTTTCAGAATTGTTTCTACTTCATTGGCCACAAAGACCCTACAAGTACATTCAGAGGTACATAGAAATGGAAACCTATGGGACGGTGTCACAAATCCGAATAAAACAAGATAGAGGATCAGTAGGGAAAAAGATCTTGATAAAAACAGCACCCCTGGTTACACACGGGTGGGTTTTGCAGTGTGATTCATCGAACCTGTGAGTGCTGGCAGGAGAAGCTGCTAGAGTGCATGGAAATTGGAAAGGAAAACGGAATGAAAGAGGGGAGATGTGTCTGACGTCGCGTTTAACCTTCATCTCTGGCAAATGTTTACAGATGAAACAAAGTCTAACCCAGTGAAGGCAGCTTGCAGCGGCCAGCCCACAGTCACGGAGAACGGCCTTGTGTCGCGGGCGTGGGGCTTGATGATGCAGTCAGCCGGTGAAACTAGTCTAGATCGATATTGACCATTGAAAGCTCTATCTAGGCACCTTAGAGCTTTCAACTAAAACAGTAAAAATATGTTCTAATACAGAGTTTTTAAATATGCTAAGTACAGCATGTAAATTTTGCGTTAAGTTCAGCATAGTAGATATTTCAGTAGAACATTTTGGGAGATACATAATTATAAATCTACCTTCAAGAAGAAATCATATAGTGGCCTGTTTAGGGAGAGTGTGAATATGAATTCAGGTAGTAATGTGAGTTGATGGGGAAATGAGAGATTTTGAAGAATATACTTGAACGTGAAATTTAAAATCAGTGCAAAATCCAGATTGCCTGAAATTATTTGCTAGGATTCAACTTTTCCTTTTCGTAAAGTGACTCAACCTTGGATCATTTCAAAAGTAGTACAATTATGTATTATAAATATGTCAAATACAAGTTTTGTAAAATATATTCTCACTTTTTAATCTAACCTAATTTTCATATATAGCCAATTTCATTTTCCCATAGGCCTTTTCATGCTTTTGTGATTATATTTGTATAATTTTAAATCTGATAATTAGTTATCTGCCATCTCATAATGTCTTGGCCCTGACAGACTGTGCGGAGAACTGGTGTCATGTAAATGTGCCCCTCAGGCGGCAGCCGGCCTCGCTTGTGGAAGTGTC
>PVIR01013726.1:29728-41932 GCA_004026965.1 Petromus typicus
TGTCCTTCACACTGAACTACATTGCCAGCTAATTGTCAGAGTGTCACTAAATGGCTAAGTTGCCCAAGTTGGACTCAACCTCACAATCCTGCCGCAGCCTCTCAAGATGCTGCAATTACTGGTATGTTACCACCACACCAGCTTCATTTTTGTATTAAGATTTATTTCCCTAATTTGTTTAGATATTTCATAAATTATTTAACTACATATTTATTTTCTTGGGAGTTATCTTTTCTATTCTTTTTCACTGGTATTACACTTTATGCATGTAAGTGACATACATCTGAATATTATTGGTTTGGTGTATATGCTATGAATGTTTTCAACTAATGTATAGATTGTTTATATTGTTTGTGACAAGAAGTTACTTTTACGTATTCAATTTTTAATAAATTTTTGCTTTTTATATCCTTTAATCTCAAGATTCTGAAAGACATGCCATATATTTTAAAAAAACATTTGAAGTTTTAACATTTCAGTATATAATCCAGCCTGAAATTGTGAGTCTCTGAGCTGGGAATCTCACTGAATAATTACTTTTGTTTTGAAATAAGCTCTCACTTAGCCCAGCCTCTCCCCAAATATGTGATCCTCCTACTTCAGGCTCCCGAGCAGATGAGAGTACATGCAATACATCACCATTCGCAGATGTTTTATTCTCAAAGTCTTCTAGTTTTTTCTTTTTTGATGTATGATTTAGCATTTCTTAATTATATATTTTTACGGTTTCTGTTGGTTATTATGAGTTATACAATATATTACATTTCAGTTTTTTGCTGATGCTGAGGAATTGTATTGATTTCAAAATTTAAAGTATGCAGTATTTTTATATGCATACACTGTGATGTAATTACTAAAGTCAAGGCAATTAATATATCCATCATCTCACATAGTATCTGTAAGAGCTTCTCAAATTCTGTTCCCTTAGAACAACCCTAAAATTTGTATGGAACACGAAGAGATCCGGAATACAAAGCCATCCTGGGTAACAAGAACAAGCAGGGTATGATGTAATCCCATTTTCAAGTTACACAAAGCCACGGTGATGAAACAGGATGGTACCGGCACAGAACACAGACACAGCAGGATGAGGACGCACACCCCTGCAGGGATATTCGGCTATGTCGTCTTTGAGAAAAGGCCCAGGGACATACACTGGAAGAAAGACGGAAGAAATAATACTGCGAGAACTGGCTATCCATATACTGAAGATCAAATGTAGACTCATCTCTCCCATGATGTAATACACTACATTGAAATGCAGCATAAGCTAAATATTAAAAGACACACTTGCATGCAAGTACAATAGATGAAAATCTTGAAGCTTTAGGCGTAGGCTAGGACTTCTGAACAGAAATAAGAATCAAAAAATAGGATTATATTAGAATGAGAAAAAATTGCTTTATCATGGACAGAATACTATATAGAATATGTAAAAACTCAAAATTTAAACCTTAAAAGACCCAAATAAAAAATAGTCAAATGGGACGAATAGGCAATTCTTAGAAGAAGAAGTATAAATAGTCAGTAAATATATGAAAAAAAACGGTGAACATCTCTGGCTTTTAAAAAAATGACAAGCTAAAGGAGCACTGAGATTTCCTTTTATTCCAGAAAAAATGGCTATCGTCAGGAAATCAAATACTGCTAAGACCTGTGATGAGGGAGGAAACCCATACTCCTGGTGGGAATGTTAATTAGTACAGTTACTGTTGAAATCAGTATGAAGATTTCTCGGAAAGAGCAAATTCTGTTGACTTTGCTATTCCATTTCTACTTCCTGAAAGTGGTAAGGATATCATTGTAGTGATACATGCATAGCCATGTTTAAAGCAGCACAATTCGTAATAGTTAAATCTTGAAGCAGCCTATTTGTCCAAGAACAGAAAAATGAAGAAAGAAAATATTTAAACAATAAACTACTGTGCTAGAAACATAAATAGGCCATTTGCAGGAAATCAGTGCACCATAATGTTAAATAAAATAAGTCGGACAGCACAAGCTTAAGTACTGCGTCATTTATGTAAGAAGCTCAAAATATAAATGGAGAAATAAAAGATAGTAGGAAACAAGAAGATGTATCTTTTGCAAATGGGTATAAATGGGGTAAGAGAGAAAAGAGAGGAAGAACATTAAGAATTAACATGTACTGTGTACATGTGCCAGCCCCCACCATGAATGTAGTATCATTATGTACAGCAAATATAAGAAAATAAGATTTAAAAAAATTTTTTTAACGTTTTTTTTGAGACAGCTTCTTGCTTTGTGGTTCAGGCTGGCCCTGAGCTCAGCCTGAAACTCACATAACAGCAATCCTTCTGCCTCTGCCTCCCGAGTGCTGGGATTACAGGCGTGAGCCACCACGCCCAGCACTGTGGTGTGTGGTACTGGTTGCTGCTGGGCATGAGTCTCCACACCCAGTATGGTATGTGGTTATCAAGGATCGAACCCGGGTCCTTGCGCTTGCAAGACAGGCGCCAGAACCACTGAGCTATATCTCTGGCCCCCCAAAATAAGATCTTTTAAAAGCTGAAAATTTATATCAGTATATGACACAACTTCATTCTCATTTTTTCCCATTCCCCTACCCAATCTATAACCCCCATACACGTTTTGATTCCTTTTTTTTTTTTGCCATCACATTTTTCCTTTCCCCTCATTACTCATACACCCCCTTTCCCTTTGAATATTTTTTATTTCACAGTGTTTATCATATATTCTAGAACGCACATCTTCAGTTTCTCACACCAGAGAAATGGTTTGGCATTTACACACCTGTGACCTATTTCCACACTTGCTACCTGGCAACATTTTTGTCAGCTGGATGAAGAACTGAGTTCCGCCAGCAGAGGGCACTAGAGTGCCTCTTCAGCAGAGCGGATGAATACCCCAGGCTCCAGGCTCTTGGCGTTTTCTGACAGCGTGTTGGTGCGGACGCGGGTGGGAACTCACTTGTTCCCAGATTATTGATTTGCCATCTGAGACCATCCCAAATCTGATCATCCCTGCTCCCACCCAGAACAGCCAGCAGGACTGTGGAGACGGGAAGACAGAAACATCCTCCCGCCGCACTCTGCCAGGGAAGAGGCGTGCTGGTGCCTAGGACAAGCGTGCAGCCCGTCTTAGGGGTGCGGGACTCAGCGTGAGTCAGCCAGCAGAGCCCGTGCATTTGATCGTTTTGCTGCTGCAGCGCAGCCGCCTTGATCTTTCCTCGCTCCCAGTGCCACCTGCTGTCCCACAACAATCTCCTGAGAGGTGCGCGCGCGCGTGCGTGTTCGTGCGTGTGCGTGTGCGTGCGCGTGCGTGTGCGTGCGTGTGCGTGTGAGTGGGCCAGTTTTAAAATTTGTTTCTTGTACTAATATCTCCCTTAGTTAAAGCTGTATGTGATTTTAGTTAGTTGTATATTATTTTTAGTTACCATAGGTGGAAGCACATTCAGACTTTTAAATACCCACCATGAGTTCTTCACATATGTTGTACAACAGCAGGTAAAAAGATATGGGGAGGGCCAGGGATTTAGCTCAGTGGTTCTGGCACCTGCGTTGCAAGTGCAAGGTCCGGAGTTCAGTCCCCGGTAACCACATACAACAATGCCTGGAGTGGAGATTTAAACCTGCCAGCAATCAGAATCACACACCACAGTGCTGGCCGTAGTGGCTCATGTCTGTAAGCCCAGCACTTGGGAGGCAGAGGCAGGAGGATTGCTGTGAGTTCAAGGCTGAGCTCAGGGGGAGACCCTATCTCAAAAGAAAAAAGATAAAGGGAATGTTTTTGAGTAACACCCAGGGTTTGTGTATGCAGTTTTTTTGGTTTTGTTTTCTGATTTATTGAAAAAGACGCAAGCAAGTTTTGCATATCTTGGAGTGAGGCTTCGTGGGAGCAGTTGTATGACAAGCAAGTACGATTCTTCTCCCGTGGTTATTACAGCAATGGGTACGGTCTGACCCAGTAAAAATCTGGGCAGGTTACTTCCTAAGCCTGGGGAAAACGGCAAGCTCAATTGCCTGACGTTGGATTGACGATGTTAAAATATCCTGGGTTTTGCTCTGTTCTCCTTTTCACTTCTCAAAAAGTGCACAAGGGAAAGCCAGGCATGGTGGCACAGGCCTGTACCGCCAGCACTCGGAAGGCAGAGGCAGGAGGACTGCTGTGAGCTGGAGGCCAGCATGGGCTACACAGTGAGTGCAGAGTCAGCTTGAACCACACAGTGAGACCTTGTCTCAAAGAACAAAAACAACAAAAAGTGCAAAAGGGGGACTTTAAAAGACATACATTTTAAAAGGTGATGAGTAACTCAAAGTCTACTACCAAAAGATCCCTTCCAAGTTGGATTTTACAAAGTTGAAACCATTTAAAACAAAACATGAAGAAGATTGACTTTTCTGTGTATTTATTCATATTCAAAGAATAGTCTCAAACTGTTTTAACGAGGGGAGAAGATTGACAAGGATTGTATCTGATAACCCACAACCTTTTCTCTTTCCTTTTGACCTTTACCTGGTTTAAGTATGGTGTTAAAATGAATATAAACATTATGAAATTCTGTTATGACTTACATTAAAAAATAAAAGCTCCTAAATGGTACCCCTAGGGAGAATTCTGACTAATTCTTAGTCAGAAATCACAAGAAGAAGAAAAAATTATTATAATTTAATATGGCCAATACATCTAAAAATTGGAGTTTGATATAATTGTTTTATGTGTCATACATGACTTTATGTTTGCTTGCTAATCTGTTTATAATTAGCTAAAGTGTGTATTGCTTCAGGTTTTTTAATGTTTTTTGTTTAACTTTTTTGCTGTTATAGACTTTTGGCTCTCATTGAGTTCTCAAAAAAGATGGTTACAGCAAATTCAAGGTTACCAAACATACTTGAGACCATAAAGCATGGGTCTTTAAAATCCAGTCATCATGCCAAAGAAATTGCTATGTCTGCGGTTTACATGACAATTAAAAATAAAAAAAACAAAGTTGGATTTCACAAAGGTTATATATGATCCTATTAATGTATATATGTTTATGTCCTACTTTGGATGTAAAAGAAACCTGCTTAAATTGGTTTCTAACTGAGTGGCCAGTTATAATTAGCTCAACTAATTAGCTCAACTGCCTTTTGCTCATGTTTAATAAAAAGTTTAATTTGGTTGTTGATAGAGCTTTGTCTAGTTGTCTCCTCACAGCCTCCTGTGCTTGTAGGTGGGGATTTCAGAGGTTGCCAGTTCTGGGATGTGTGATGCTGGGTTCCTGGAGTGTGATCACTAACCACTCCATTGCCTGGCTCAGTGTAGTTCCCGGTGTGGACAGTGGGAATACCCACGTTGGTGTGAGTGGCACCACCCAAAGGATGAGTGGTTTGCTTCACCACTTTGCCTGTCACTCTGCTGCCCTCTTGGGGCCTGCTGACTACGGACTGAAACTTCTCAAGCTGAGATCCAAAATAAACTTCTCCTCCTTTAACCCTGGGTGTCTGGTATTTTGTCGAGCAATGAGGAAAAGTAACCAAGATGATTGATAAGATAAAAGTAAAGACATCTTTAAAATTACATATATTTTGCCTAAATCATTAACCACTCCAATAATATTTACTTTTTCTTAAAATGTCGAAGGTACAATATTCATTGCTTTTTTATTTAAAGTACCAGAATTTTAGCATTTTTCTTTGGTAATATTGTAAAAGAAAAATATGTCTTGAGATGTTATCTATGCTAGTCATATATCCGTGTTCCCATGAATCTAAAATAGTTATTAAAATAAGTATGTAAATGAGATTAATTCTTATAAATTTGTATAAAAATGTCTGAGTCATCAGTTGCTAAATTCCATTGTTCTTGGCTTACAGTTTAAATAAAAATAACTTTGAAAGTATCAAATGTGTATATGTATATATATATGTGTGTGTGTGTGTATATATGACTATATATGAATATGTGTACATATATGAATATATTTCTGTGCAAGATTATTTTAAATATTCAAAGAGTTAAAATTATAATATATACTTTTATATTAAAAAATCACACACATATACATTATGCAGAATTTTTTCCTATAGGGTAGCCCTTTGAACCTGAAGAACTATCATAAATCTGTCCCTCTGTGGCTAAAAAATGCCTTCCTAGGTATAGTGGTCTATGCCTATAATCCTAGAATTCTGGGAGACTGAGCAGGAAAATCAATGTCGCCCGGGCAGCTTAGTGACTGGGAAACTGCTGTCCCCAAATAGAAAATGCAAAGGGCTGTGGCTATTGCTCAGTGTAAGGGCCCTAAGTTCCGTCTCCAGAGCTCCAGCACAGAATATAAAAAGAAGCTGCCTAAACCCATTTGCTTGATTTTCTAACCTGATGAGTGACCTTCTGATATACCCTGTTGTTTTATTTTGTCCCGATGCAGAAATATTACTTAAAAATTATTATATAAGTATTTGAGTTGTAATTAAAAGGTTATATTGTTTTAAAATTCAAAATATAATTAACATATATAAAACTGAAATTTCATCATTCATACAGACAATGAGGTTTTCTAAGTTTGACCTACTCTTCGGAAAAATTTACAAAGACTGGAGTAAAAAGCACTAATTTTATATTTTATCAAGATTGTTTAGGCTTTCTGCTATTAGGCTTTTGTTTTTCTTAAAAACTTTAAAAATTAAAAATATATTTGAACTTTAAAAATTTGTTAGTATGTTATAGTGTACCTTAATTGACCTGATTGTAAGTAAATATTTGTATGTCTGATCCTTGTCAAATGTTCAATGTTCATAGAGTTAAAAATGCATAAAAATTAAAAATTAATAGAAAATTAAAAATTCTCATTGCTGAGACAAATACTCAATACTCATAAAATAACCTGTACAAATGTGAGCTGAAATAAACTCTTCCTCCTCTAATTTGTGAAAAAAAAATTAAAATCCTGATAGCAGAAAACATAAAGAATCGACTACCCAGGCCGATCCCACCTATGTCACGCCTTCCCAGTCTACGCACCCAGAACTATGTCAAACCCGTGGGTGGAATAATCCAGTACCACACACTTTTTTTAAAAGGTTGTTTTTGAGACAGGGTCTCGCTTTGTAGTTCAGGCTGGCCCTGAGCTCAGCCTCCAACTCACATCACAGCAATCCTCCTGCCTCTGCCTCCCGAGTGCTGGGATGACAGGCGTGAGCCACCACGCCCGGCACTGGTATGTGGTACTGGCTGCCGCTGGGGTGAGTCTCCACACCCAGTATTGTTATGTGGTTACCGGGGAATCGAACCCGGGCCCTTGCGCTTGCAAGACAGGCGCCCGAACCACTGAGCTAACTCCCCAGCCCGCTTCCAGGGTTCTTAAAATGACCCAGTTTGGATTCTCAGGCGTTGGGGACTTCCCCGGCGCCTTCAGCTTCACACCCACAGCCTCCCTCACTGTCCTTTCTGGGGCTCCCTCCTTGTTCCAAGGCTTTCTGACATGCGGGTGGCAGCCCTTCTGACCCCACAACTATCGAATTCTGCTTGTGCCTAAAGCCATAAGCACACGAGTGACCCGAGGTTTGGCTGCCAGCTGGAGCAGAAACCAGGCGGCCTTCCTTCCTGGATTGCTCAGTAGTGTGAACCCAATCTAGAGCCGATTCTCCGAGCCGACATCATGGGGGAACACGGTGCTCTGACTTCTCAAAGCACAGTCTTTCATCTTTGCAGCTCTGAGGCTGCAAAAGACGGAGTCCTGCTGGTTCTTGTGGTGTCCCCGGGACATCTTCTTGTCCCGTTTCTTCTCAAGAACCCAGTTGTCCTCTCTGCATCATCTCAGTCAGCAGTTTTATTGGGACTTCTTTGTTCGCTAAATTTAAAACATTTAAATCCCCTTCTGGCCTCTTTGGTCTTGCCTCTCCACACAGAGGTGGCTGGAAGAGGCCGAGGAGCGCAGCAGCGAGTTTCATTAGGCAAGAGCACACGCAGAGGGAGCGGGCCAGCGCGGCCATGTGTGTGGAAAGCTCTCGGTCAGGCATTTAAAATGTCACACCAGATCTAGGGTACCTCTCGTTGGATCTTACAAAGCAATGTGATCGACAGGGTGCTGAGAGATGTCCTCTGTGTCTGTTGTTCTTGTCTTGTCCCAGAGTTCATGCTGCTGTAACAGGGTATGTGGAATGGAGTCCATATGCATGAATCTTCAATGCACTGCAGATGAAGAAAGAACACTGTAGGTCACTCAGGAGGTTTGGCACATACACTCCTACGCTGGGATTTTGGAATTTTCCAGAGCAGGGTCAAGGGGTGTTTGCTTTTCTTATCTCTGCTTCTAGGTAGTAAGGCTTAGGACAGAGATCAGGCTGAGGGCAGTTGCCAAATGCAGGTGATCACAGTGCATGGAGGGGTGTGGCTATATTGCCCCAGCCGCACTATCTGTGTTTATAGTACTGTGCTATAACTAACCTCAGTATATATCCTGAAATGACTTAGAAACTCAGTATTTCTGGTTTCATAAAGTTTGTCTTTAAACCAGGAATATTCCAATTTATTATTTCTGGCCAGTTAGTTTTTATGGTTGCCTATTCCAAATATAATAAAATATAATAAAAACTAGAACTCCCAAATCTATAAGTATGGCTATACTTGTAAACTATATCCTCTTTCATCAAAAGTTTGTTTTTTTGGTTTTTTTTTTTTTTAGTTTTTTTTGAGACAAGGTCTCGCTGTGTGGTTCAGGCTGGCACTCAGCTCAGCCTCAAACTCACATCTCAGCAATCCTCCTGCCTCTGCCTCCCGAGTGCTGGGATGACAGGTGTGAGCCACCACGCCCGGCACTGTGGTATGTGGTACTGGTTGCTGCTGGGTGTGGGTCTCCACGCCCAGTATTGTTATGTGGTTACCGGGGAATCGAACCCGGGTCCTTGCACTGGCAAGACAGGCGCCGGAATCACTGAGCTAACTCCCCGGCCCTCTTTCATCAAAAGTTTTAGTTGAGGGGCCGGGGATTTAGATCAGTGGTTCTGGCGCCTGTCTTGCAAGTGTAAGGACTCAGGTTCGATCCCCGTTAACCACATACCATATTGGGTGTGGAGACTCACGCCCAGCAGCAACCAGTACCACATACCACAGTGCCGGGCGTGGTGGCTCAGGCCTGTAATCCCAGCACTCGGGAGGCAGAGGCAGGAGGATTACTGTGATGTGAGTTGGAGGCTGAGCTCAGGGCCAGCCTGAACTACAAAGTGAGACCCTGTCTCAAAAAAAAAAAAAGAAAAAAGTTTTAGTTGAATAATTTTAAGAGCCCCAATAATTTAGTCTCTTGCTTTAAGTGCTTACATTCTGAGTGTATACTTTTGAATTTCTGCTCACCAAATCCCTTTACACCTCTTACGGATGTGTCTGGAGCATTTCCGTGATGGGAGTCAGTGAACCTGCCCCCGTCCTACGGTTGAGGTGAGTCAAGATCTCTGCTTCAGATCCTGTGTGGTGACTTTTCTCTCTGTGAGCTAGCCAGGAGTGAAGCGCATAAAGACTCTGGTGTGCAGATCGCCGTGAAGACTCTGCCCCCGCACGCCCAGCGCCTCGCCCGCCTCTGCGCGCCCTCCCTTCTTGTTCGCGCTCTCCTTTCCTCTTCTCTGCTCTGCGCTCTGCTTGCTGCGCGCAGTGGCTCTCTGTTCGCCCTTCCCTTCCTCATTTCTTTCTCTTGAACACCTGTCTCCTTGTTCTCTCTCCTTTGCTCTTCCCCATGGCCTCCTGGTCTTTCCCCCTTGTTCTCTTCTCTTTCCTGTACTTCTCTCCTTCCTCTCTCTCTCTTCTTCTTGCTCTGTTTGTCTGCAAACCTCTGAAGTGTTGGTTTAAAAAAAATACTTATTTTCACTTCCCAAATCCCTAGAAAATTACTGCCTACATATAAAAGCACCAAGGAAACAAGGCAGGTTTAAAGAGCTGGGCAGGTTTAAAGAGCTGCACTGTGGGGCCAGCAGCCCTTGACACAGCTGGTCAGACCTACGTCCGCCTCTGGGTCAGGTGTGACTAAAACCTGCTCGCCGCAGAGACACACACGAGCGGACCTGTCCACTGTCTAAGCAAGGCTTCTCTGGCAGCCAGTGTAGAAACTTCTGTCCAGACTATAAACTAAAGTAAGTAGTAACTAAGTAGCAAGAAAAAAGATTACTATAATTAAGCATGGCCAGTGCACTCTGATGAGGTAGAATTATTTTACATGTGCAGTATGTTTTCCTGTCTACTTGATAATCTTAAAGACTATAACTGCCTAAATTCCCTTGCAGCTGCTCCAGTAAAAAATTCTTAAGCTCATATCCTTTGATACTTTTTAAAAACATTTATTTATAGGCATTTATTTTATTTTGTTCTTACAGACTTCTGGTTCTGTTAGGACTCTCTCTCTCTCTAACACACACACACACACACACACACACACACACACAGACAAAAGCTGATTATAGAGATTAGAACTTTACCAAACTCAATTAAAACAGTATGAAATCTGGTAGGCTTAGTATTTACATAAAACTTACGAATATGAAGTTGAAAGTATGGTAATGTAAAGCTTTTGTGTTAACTTTAGGTTACATATACCTATGTATATGTTATCATCCAAAATTTTTGCATGTTTACCACTGGTGTATAAGTACATACTCATGTACTGTTGTTCACATGGCTTAGCAATGAGCTAATTTAAATTGGCTAGATAAAATTATAAGATACAAGCTATGTTTAAACTGGGTTACATGTTTTGCTCAGGTTGTTAGTGAAGATGATTTTTATCTTAGTAAATTGGCTTTATAAGTGCAATGTCCACTGTTTCCTGTATAGAGTAATTTTATATAGTTTAAAAGGATAACTGTGCTATGCTTTGGTACCAGTGAGGAATAATAGGTAAATAAATATAAAAGGGGTGAACGTTTACAGACGTTCATATGAGCCTTGAGTCATCAGATGCTAGGTGTAGTCAAGTATTTTCAGCTTCATGAAGTTTATATGAAGATAACATTTTTGTCCAGTAAATGTCTTCATAAATTATAAGTATATATGCATATAGAAGAAAGTTTAAGATTGACTTAGGTTAAAATTCTATTATAATCCTATAATAAAATACTTTAAAATTTCTCCTAAGTGGGGTGCCTGGAGTCTGAGGAACTACTGGACAAAATTTCTTCTGTGGTTGAAAAGCAGCCGCCTGTACCAGTTTGCTTCATTTTCTACACTGAGTGGCTCCTAAGGTTTTCCTCGGACTCTTACAGTGTCCCTTCCCGCCGAGTGTGATCTGCTGGGAGCGCGGGACGCAGGCCCTCGGGTCGCGCAGCCCCACTGCGGCCGAGCCGTGGTGAACACGCCGTGTCGCCGTGTCACTCCTTCCCGTCGCGCTCTCCTCTCCAGCCGCACTTTATCCTGCCTTGTTCGTTCTCCCTGTTACCTGTGCCCTGTGTCCTAGTATGATTACAAGAGTTTCTCAAGATCAGCAGACATCCCTTACAATCTAGCTGGCGCATGTGATTCAGCAGCTTCATCGTACTGAAGGTGTGTGACAGACCTCCGCCCGCCCGTGGCCACTGCTGGGCCCCGCAGGCCGACTCCGCGCGGACCCGCCGCTCTGGCCCCGGCTCTGGCTCATCCGCCTTCCCCGCTTCGGGACTGTCGCCAGCGCGGCAGGTCCCTGCGGTTATCCAGCGTTACTGAGAAGTGATTGTTATAGATAATTAATTATATTGGTTGTAACCACAAAGCCGAAGGATTTTCTATGTCTAAAGCGTGAAGTTTTTTTTTTTTTTTGCAATATACTAAATTCTTATTGATTAAACTTACAGATAGGTGGCTAACAAACATTTTGTTTTTGATCACAATAATTTCTTGAGTTTCTCACTGTTAGGCTTTTGCTTACTTAAAGAATTGAGTCAGACGCTGGGTGTGGCCGCAGATTAGTTTATCATGCGCTCTGCTTCTTTTACACCAAATTTTTGTCTTATTTTCTTGAAGACATGCCTTCCTTTGATACACCCCTTCCTAGAAATTTTCAATAACTGATTTTTAACATCGGGGCTTTAGCTTCTCCTCTTTCTCTCAGGAGATGTTATATAGAACATGTTCTGTTATTTACCCGAGAAAGAGCTGCCTAAAAGATTCTTATAACCACATCTGGTTATATCTTAGAAAAATATCAAAGAATTAAAAATAAATCAGTGAGAAAAATTTCAATTTCAGGAAAAATAGGACATAAAAAGGTAAAGGGAAATTATGAGT
>PVIR01013727.1:0-41774 GCA_004026965.1 Petromus typicus
TGCATCTCTATTCATGAGAGGGATTGCCCTGTAGTTCTTTTTTGTTGGCTCTTTCTTTGCTTTTGGAATCAAGGTAATGGTTGTTTCAGGAGTGATTTTGGGAGTATTGCTTCTCTTTCAATTTTGTTAAAGAATTTGAGTAGTGGTATTAGTGCTTCCACAAATTTCTTATAGAATTCAGCAGTGAATCCATCACGACTCCTCATACATTTCTTATGGAAAACTGTGAACTATTATCATCTCAAAGAAAAGACAGTCTTGTAATATCTGTTAATATAATAGATACTAATATAGTAATAGTAAATTAATATAGTAATATAGTAAAATATGTTAATATAATAGATATGGACACATTTTGCCTTTTAGGTATTAATTTCATTGAAATTAAACTCATGCATGGTCCTTTAAAAGATGCTTATTTTATACTTATACTTACTAGTGTTTAAATAAATGTTTGGGATACATAATGAGTACATTTATTACGGTGGTACACACACATATTACATCTTAGTCCTTTTAATTCTCCTTCCTCTCTTCTCTACCCGTTCTTCTTCCATTCCTAGCTCTCTTTCCCATCTGCAAAGACTCCACTTCCCTGTTTCCTATCATCTTTCTTTTATTTTGTTCTTTACATTATTTATACCTCAGGTTTCTCATCTGAGAGAAACTCCGGGATATTTAATCTTTTGTGCCTGCTTTATTTCACTTCACAGTATGGTCTCAAGAAAGGATATTTATTTTACAGCAGTATCCACAGAGGTGGTAAATTAGGGAAAGAAGGCACATTTGCATCAGTGAAGTACATGAATGAATAAGTCCTGTTGTGCCTATATCCATGGAATAGTTGTCCACTCATTTAAATGCTTAAGAGATGGGGCTTACAGATATACCATTTGATCTTAAAATTCTCCCAGGCATTTCTGCAAGTGAAAGCCAACTTCAGAGATGTGTGTAAACAGTAAGTTACTTACTGTATTGACACATACATGTGCATTAGCATATGTGTGAGAAGGTATGTGTTGTTTTTAAATTTTTTTCCTGTAGTACTGGGGATCGAACTCAGGACCTTGTGCTTGGCAGGCAGGCATGGTGCCACGGAGCTATCCCTCCCGCCTCGGTGTGTGTACATGTGTGTGCGCGTGCTTGTGCTCACACACACGTGCATATGAGTATCTACTGCATCTTTCCATTATAAAAGTATGGTTTTGCTCTGTGATTACAAATAACAAATCTCTGAGATCTTTCTGAGGAACGAGATGAATATCCTGCTCCCCAACGACCCTTTATCTTGTGGGTTTTATGTCCCTCAGTGATTCTTGCCTAAATGCAGTCTTATATTGCATTAAACATCCATCTTTTTATTATTTCAATATATGTGTAATATATTGAATCATTTTAAAAACTGTTTTGTTGCATAACAGATTGTGGGGGCCATGAGAGCTATGTAATGGCTTCCTTTCTCTTTAATTTGGCTTGTGTAAACTGAAAATAAAGAGGTTTACTTTATGCTTGTTCATTTTCTCCACAACCAAGCTGAACACCATAGACATTATGGGTTTTCTCTGAGTCTGTCTGACAGTTTCAGAAAAAATAATCAGCTAATAAGACAAGTAAATTATACTTTTGATTTTGGCATCGGCATCAATGGTATCGATTAGTGAAACTCTCCATAATATAATTATTACTCTAGTCTTTATTTTTCTGCTCTTGACAGTTGTTTTTGAAGTTTCTGCCAACAGTTGGGCTCCATGATATTGCCCACAAGTCATATTTTTCTCAGTATGATATTAAAAACCTGCCTTGATAAAATAAATTAGGAAACCTCACAATACATTTTTTACTGTCTGACATTTGATATTCAATACTTAGATTCTTTGAAAATAAACTAGATTCTTTTGAGAACAAATGACTCACAACATAAATTTATCTCAGTTCAAATTGCATTGTCTGAAATCATTTTTCAAGAAAATCAGCATGGGCTGGGAAGCAGCTCATTGGTAAAGCTTGTGATCAGCCTGAACAAAAGTTCTGTGTGTAATTCCCCAGCATCAAAAGGAAAAAACCACCATATACATGAAAGAACTTTAACATTTGTTGTTATGTTAAAGATTTAGATGAAAAAAGTTAAGCAAGTTAACTTTGCACTTGGATTGAGAAGAACAGAGCCTTACTGTTGCACTATTCTATTTGAGTTGCTTTTAAAGTAATACCAAAACTCTTTATACAATCACAACCTTTTAGTATTTCTATCAATGAAAACATATCATTTAAAAAGAAAATTTTAGGAACAAGAGTTATGCTCAGTATTAAAACATTAGCCTAGCATGCACAAGACCCTGGGGTCAATTCCAAGTCAACAGCACGCACGCACACACATGCACGCGCACACACACACACACACACGTGTGTGTGCAGACTTATACACATGCATGCACAGAGAGAATGTTCAGTCAGAATGTTTCATGTAACTTAATGTATGGAGAAGCATTGAGTAAATAGGTATTTTAACATCATGCAAAATATTTTTCTCTAAAGTGAAAGAGACTTTATGTTCATAATTATCTAAAGCAAATGTATCATATACCAAGATGTTGTGGCAGATAAAATGAAGAACTCAACTTCAGAGATTCTAGTTTTGGTCCCAGCTCAATAGTATGGTAATCTTCTCAGGCTGGGTGGATTGCTGGGTAATAAAAAGAGGCAATTTTATAACAATACTCTCCTTTCCTGTTTAAAATTCAATACTAATAGCTCAGTGATACCTGTGTTCTTCTAACAGCATCTGTATTTCACTCACTTGACAATATACATTAGACACACTCATTGCCATACATTGCTGTATGCACAGGAAATAGAGCTTAACTAGCTTCTCAAACATGGAAGAAGTACAGATATATCATGCTAACAGTTATTTTAAAGAACCACGTCACATCAAAGGAGTTATATTCAACCAAAAAATTAATGTCCTTTTCCTCATTCTTCCACCGATACCACGCAGGTCGCCAGTGATGGCCACGCTGCCAGATCGAATCATGGATCTCAGTTCTCATCAGCTTGACTGGCCCACAGAGTCTTTCCTCCTCGGAGTGCTCTGTCTTCTTCCCTTCCAGGATGAGATTCCATGGTTCTGCTCCCTCCATGACTGCTTCTTAGAACTCTTGTTTGTTTTCCCACTCCTGTTTTCTAAAGGTTGGAAGGCTCCAAAACCCATGCTCGGACCCCTGCTATTGTCTCTGCTCCTCCAGGGATGGTCAGGTGTGATTCCCAAATTCACGTTCTCAGCTCCCACCTTCCTCGAACTCAGGAATCACACGTTTCCTTCAAACACAGTACAAAGGCCAGAGTTTGGGAGTTTGGATCATCGTCTGTGGGGGATGAAGGTCAAAGAGTCACCCCCTGAGATGCAGAGAAAGTTGATGTTGTCATGATTACAACAGGCCCTGAGCTGACTCTGAGATTCCTGCCTGTTGTAGGGAGACAACTGTAGCATGGCACGGACCAGGTGTGGGATGGGGCTGCTTTCAGTGAGGAGCAACGCCTTGGTTCAGGCAGCTGCCTCCTTTTGACCGAGTTCTGGAGGAGACTCAGCTGTGAGCCCTCAGCAGAGAAGATTCCAGTAGCCAGGGAATGAGGGCCTCATCCTATGGCTGGGCCTGGCGGGTACCACACAAAATATCTGGTCACATCTCATCACTTTCCTTTGTTTTATTTTTTTTTCCAAGTATATACATATTTTGCTTATTTATTTACCTGTTACTCCCTACTAGAATATTATACTATGCCAGCAAAATCCTTTTCTCCTTTATTTTAAATTCTATTTTTCTAGTACTTAGAAACTGTGCCTGAAACATAACAGTTCTTCAATAAATATTTGGTGATTAAGTAGACATAACACCTGCTTACTAAATACTAGGATCTGTGTCATAATCTTGGAATGAAAGGTAAAAAAAACTGACTCACTTACTACCACAAGGAGTTTATGATAGAAATTAAGGAAGTAGAAATTATTTACACAAGTAGAAATTATTTACTCATACACTCATGTGGATAAAACACATACACACATATATAATATATGACATATCTCTATCATATTTATGAAAGTATAATTACGTCCAAACAATGTTGTCTACTGTTTGTCTAATCTATCTAGATTCAGCACATCTGATAGAGTACTGCACAAAACTTTTACTGAATGACAACATCAAAGGATTAAGAAAATAGTGGAGACTTTATTTATCACGCAGGTTAAATTTTGGAAAGAAAATTTATGTCACAGAGACACATGCCCTTTGTCCAGTTTAGGACTAAAGAATAAGAGACAGAATAGGACCAAGAATAACCAAAACAAATTTCTTAACTGGAATTTTTATTAACCAACATCCTGTTCTCTAAAATGTAAAAGAGTTAGGCTATAATTATATCTAAATCGATGAGGGATAAAATGTTTTGTGATGAATGGTTAATTTGTAGTTACTTTACACACACAAGCATAACTTTTCCATTATTTCATTTCAGTGACAGCTAAAATGTATTAAAGACTAGGAAATAACACTTCAGCTTTTATGTCATTATGGTAGGATCATAGGCTCATCATTTAAAAAGGAGCCGATCTCCTTAAAAGCTATTTTCTTTTTCCTATAGTGTATTTGATCTCCTTTCATAGCCACCTAAATAATTTTATATTACAGAGCTTCAGCAAGATTAATAACTATTCCCCTTTGCCTATTTTATCAAAAATGTGAAAGCTTTTCACTCTGTGTTTTCTCCGTGGAGGTGAAAATAGTAATCCATGTTTTAGTTCTTCAAGATAATGGTATTTCTAGAATAACCTGCCTTGGAAATCTCACCTTGCTATAGCTGTGAATTTGCCAGTCTCTCAGCTTCTTGAAGTTCACTATTAGAATGGACGCGACGTATGCCAGAGGTGAATAAGGAGACTCCAATGTTGTGTGTGTCATTCATCCTCTGAGTAAACTAAACCTTAAGAATATCCCAGCCCATCAGAATTTCTACCTTACAATTTAAAAAGTAAGATTTTTTTCATGTTTATAAATAAAACCTACTGTTTTCAGAAAAGTAAGATTTTTATTTTCATGTTTATAAATAAAACCTACAGTTTTCCACACAGTTTGCTGTGGTCCCATCTTGTTTGGGCTTGTGTCCAGATATCCTTCCAAACTCTCATGAGCTCACAGGTGGGGCGTTTTGGAGCTGGCTGAAACTAGAGTGTGTTAATACTGGAATAAATGGTGCGTGTTACTAAATTAGTCCACTGATTGGAATTAGCGTAGACCTGAGTGTGGATAATGGGAAGGCCCCCCTTGGGTGTAGCCTGCATGGGATAAAAGGGAAAGAGGTTTGCTGTTGCTGCTTGTAGTGCTGCTTGCTGCCTTGTGCCTGTAACACCATGCACTGTTTCTCCTATGTGACACCCCTTGGCTATGCTACCCTGCCCTGGAGCTATCCAACTATGAACTGAAACCTCTACTAACTGAGCCAAAATAAACTTTTTCTCCTATAACTTGTAAGTGATGGATCTTTTGTCTCAGCAGTGAGAAAAGTAAATGATGTCTATTAAAATAAACCTAAGTTCTCAACAAATGCCTAAATTGTTAACTTTATATAAATTTGTGGAGCTACTGCCTGTATTACTTAATACCTTTTTGAAAAGCATAGATGACTACTAGGGGTTTAACGGGCACATCCGTTTTGATTGCATCATTGCTGAGATGACTGATGATTAGGGGCCAGGTCCTCAGAGCAGATTTCCTGGAGCACAGTAAATCTTAGAACTCCACACACTGTCCTTGTCTATAATTAATGAGCCCTCTTCTTATAATTAGAAATGATCTAGTACTCGAGTAGCACTGAGTACAGAGGGCTCCTCCAGCCCCTTCCGTTTTAGAGCCGGCAGTACTTGACAGGATGGAAGAGTGAAATGTGCTTATGTGTTGCAGAGTTTCACAAAGGGACGTGATCTAGGTGGTCTCTTACTGTGAACTCAAAGGAACTGCTGTAGATTCATCTGAATATTTTTGGGTGTGACAAAAGCCACTCTGACTTGCCCAGGACCTCATGTACCATCGCTCCACACATTACACCTGTTCTCCTCTCAAAGCCTCATCCTTCGCCTGCTTTCTCTGAGCTCATGTAGACCCACATTTTAGTTTCCTTCATTTGTGTCCTTTTCTTTCTTTCTGTATTTTAGGCTGCCCACATGAACCAACCAGAAAGTACATGTCAAGGGCATATTTTATGATATGTAATATTTTTCTCTCAGCATATATTTAAAAGTAGGAGAATAAAATTCTTTAAATTTCCTTGATTTAAAAGCTTTCAGGTACATATAGATCTTGATTTTTATGAAGAGTTGAGGTTTGGTTACATGATTCTTTTTGAATAAAGCCCTGTGTATAGATGATAGATGTACAATTAGAGATTGTCGCATGAATGTCCAGTATACAAATGGTGAGTTCTTGCCATGGAACTTGTTACTCTTGTAGAATAGAGCATCCTCTGGCCAGACGGGTTTTCATTACCCATCACTCTGAAAAGGGTGCTGCTGATCTGTTTCTGCTGATCTGAATATCAGAACCACGATAGTAATGACCAGGTAGAGTTGCCTGGTTGAGATGTATACACCTAGTAATACTTAAGAGTTCTTTAGCCAGAGATACAAGAACACTGAACAGTAGTGTTCAATGTTCAGTTGGAGGGCTGACTGATACATTGCTCTCAACACTGAACAGTAGTGTTCAGTGTTCAGTGTTGAGAGCAACGTATACTTGACCTTATGTGCTTCATTCAGTCAGCCCTCCAACCCAGTGTCTGCAGTTTGTGGCGTTCTCACGTGCATGGGATTCGCCTGGGGCTGTTGTTAACATGTGAGGTCTGAATCAGCATGTCTGGGACAGAGCTTGCCTTGCTGTACTTCCACCAAGCTTCTTTCCAGGTGATGATGCTGGCAGGTCTATGGATCACGTTGAAAATAACAGGTCTGAAAGTAATAGGTCTTTGTAAGCAAACTTCTATGATTGCTCTTCAGATCCTTCTCATTAAGGAACTTGTGTTGTCACTCTTCAATTTCTTTCCATTAAGGTAGCACTGATAAGCCACAGCTGGGGGGGGGGGCTAGTCTGTATTCTGTCTTGTCACCCATTCCTAAATTGTGGGAGTTTGCTGCAAAGCTTTGTTAATGAAAACACAGTCCTTGGTATTAACTTGTTAACTGGAAGCAGCTGCTGGTTGCTCATTTGAATACCATTTGAATGCTGGTTCTCACTACTGCATTCTCTGAAGCTTTTGCTTTACTGTGGAAGTTGTTTCCTGCTTTATGTGTGAGCTACACAGCACTATATCACTTCCCGTGTGGATTCAGTGGTGGTTTTGGACATTACTCACAAATAGTATGTTTTTAACTGAACTCTCACAGAAACTCTTTGATACACAGTTTTAATATTGTCATGTCCATCTTGTAGAAGAGAAAGCCGAGGGTCAGAAGTTTAGTAACTCCTACAAGATCATAAAGGCACTAAAGGGCAAAAATGGTTTTCACAGTCATGTACTGTGATTCCAAGTCCTGTGTTTTCTATGGGACCTGTCTGTGACTAGATTATGATAATAGGGAGAAGGCCTTTCTCTATTTCGGGCAATATTTCTTTGTAAATCTTTGTATATTCATAAATTTATTTTTCTTTTGTTGGTCTTTGGCCCACCAAGTACCTCTTTCTATCTCTAAAGAGTTAGCATGAAGAGCAATTTGAAAATCTTGAAATCTGTTGAACATTTGCTGACTTGTTTGAGTAAGAGTATTTTCTTGCCTTTACAGTAAAGTGAGATGATGCTACTTGGAATTAGTGTCACTGTAGATGAACTAGTTGATATGGGATCTTACTGGAGTAGACTGGTCTTCTAATCTGACTGCTGTCCTCATAAGAAGTAGAAGATAGCTGTGTGAAGACAGACACCAAGGAACAGCACCATGTGACAAAAGGAATTGGAATGATTGTAGATTCCAGCCAAGTAACACAAAGGATGGGTGGTCATTATCAGATTATGCTGAGGAGAAGAAGGCTTCTACCTAGCATTGCAGAGGAGCATGGTGTTAGTGATACCTAGATGTTAGTTTTCTAGCTTTCAGAACTGTAGAATACATTTCTATTGTTTGTTAAACGTTGTTATAGAAGCTCTAGGAAATTGATATAAATCCCTTAAAAAATTAGAAAGTGCTACTTCTCAGGAAGATTTAAACTGGGTCTATGCTGAAAAATCTTTTTTTGTTTTTTTTTTTGTTTTTGAGACAGGGTCTCATTTTGTTGTACAGACTGGTCCTGAACTGAACCTCAAACTCAGCAATCTGCCTTCCTCTGCCTCCCAAGTGCTGGGATTACAGACGTGAGCCACCACACCTGGCACTGTGGTATTCAGTGTTTATTGCTGATGTTGTGAGTCTCCACACCTGGTATTCTATGTGATTATTGGGTATTGAACTCAGGACCCTACGCTTGCAAGGCAGGTGCTGGAACCACTGAGCTAAATCCCCAGTCCTAGGCTGAAAATCTTGGTGAGTGGAGGGCTGCCTGGCTGTCCATCCCCGCTTGACTCTGGCCAAGTACACACATACACAATGAACAAATTGTGCAACCATGTACAGTGGCCTCTAAAAGCTAGAACCCAAATATCTGAATGTTTCATTTTCTTCTCTTTCCTTTATCTTTTTATCTTTTCCCCAAAGAGCTCTTACTTCTGCTTTCTCCTTAGGTGGTCACAAACTTCTATTGTGTCATATCCTGTTATTGTTCCCATGATGCATATAAGATTTCTATGGTTGAATATGAAAAGCCTGGCTATTAGGACTTGTATCGCTGTGACCCAAGATAGAGAGACAGAAAGATAAAGAAAGACAAATTAAGCTAATCTATGGCTTTACTGTTTGTATAATCATTTATTGCTATATAAGCAATTGCCCCCAAATTAGCAATTTAAAGCATTTCTAACCTCCAACAGTTTCTGAGGGTCAGGAACCCAGAAGGAACTTAACTGGTAACAGTCTCTCTGGAGTTTGTTCTCAAACTGCCGTCCAGGACTATGATTTCTGAAGGCATGACTGGGACTAGAGGAATCAGTTTGAAGCTCACACACACGGTTGTGGGCAGGGTGCTTCAGCATTTCAGCAGCTTTGTACAGGGATACTCACCACATGGTTTGTCACATGTCAAGTGGTTGACAAAAGAAAGACAGTGACCAAGATAGAAAGTGTAATCTTTTATAAATTAATCTTAGATGAGATTTATTATTACTTTGGTCATATCTTACTCATCAACCTGATCAACCTTAGTACAATGTAGGAGAATTCCACAAGAGTACAAATTCCTGGTTATGGGGATTTGGGGAGTTGCCTTGGAGATAATCTATTGCATTGTTCTACTAGTGTTTCTTAATAGGAACTGCACTGACATTTGGGCAGGACAATTCTTTGTTGAGCAGGACTGTCCAAGGCATTATTAGATAGTTAATGTCCCCTGACCTTCACCTACTATATACCAGTAGTAGTTTAGGCTCTGTGATAAGCAAAGTGCCCCCAGACCATTTCCAAGATAGATGGTATCACCCAAACTAGCCTTATCTGTTACATCATCATGAGAAGCTAGACTGTGAGAATAAAAAAATTGTATGTTTATTGTTTTTAAAAATATTAAAACTATATCACTGGCATCTCTCAGAGGTTTGAAGTCACTCACGGACTGATGGTTCTATGAATGGAGAGCTGAATTTGGAGTGAGGAAGGTTACACTTAGTTCTACTTCTACCTTTTGTTCACAACAGCCTGGAGCAAGTTATACAATTAATCAAGCCTTTGTATACTAATCACCTTTTCTGTTTCTGGGGCCAACTAATGGACACTTGTCATGTAAAGGAGAGGTTTATTGAGCCCATGGTTTCCAAGGATTCAGTCCATGGCTTGCTGGCTCCAATGCAAAAACATCATGGTGGGAAGGATGGCAGAGTCAAGTTGCTCAGTTAATGGACTCTGGGAAGCAGAGTTTGGAAACAGAGCCAGAGAGGAAGAGATGGATATCTAGATGGGTGGGGGCAGGGAAAGCAAAGAAGAGAAAGACAAAATTTGAGGGTAAAAACAAAAACAGAAACAAAGCTTACGTATGTGGGGGTTGTAGAGAGGGGAATGGGATGGGAACAGAACTTAAAATCGAGATACATTATGTATTCGTATAAATTCTCGATGAGGAAGATAATCATAACATATACCTAACATGTACCAATAAATTAAAAAAAAATAAAACTCAAAGTCACAACTCCATAACTCACCCAGATACACTCAGGAGTGTGCTTTACTAATCCCATGGCTGGGCACCAAGCTCAGCCATTTGATAGCACACCTTAATCCTTACTCTGTGAATGGGAGGTAATACTGCTTGCCTCACAGGGTTTGCAAATAGAAAGGTTACATAGATAAGACAGAGAAACAAGGCACCTTGACCCACATGTAGGCTTATCCTTTCCAGAGAAACTCAAGTGTTTCAGACCCTGGAGGCGTAGACTTTCCAACAGCAGGGTCACAGGAATAGGCCGGTACTCCTGGGCCTATGGAATGGGCCAGAATTCATTCCCTTAAACAAGACAATCCATAGTCAGTGTGAAGCTTGTTTTGTAACTTCTCAGAGGCCAGAGTTTTCTTAACTGCTAGATGTATCCTGGACTTTGTTTGGGGTATATCTATATCTTGCTATTGGCTTTGTGAATTCCCTAGCTACTGACCAAAGTTTGAATTTCTTGACCCTACTGTTTTTTGGGTTTTTTTCCCCCATTTATTCTCTGTTCTTTAACCCATGCTCCCACTGGCTTTCTTTCTAATGTCTCCATTTTAAAAGAGGGATTCCTTTATCCTACACCTTTCTCTGAACTTTTTCTGCATTTCCCTGGTGCTCGGATCCCTCTCGAACCTTGTGCATCCTCTGCAGCTTTCTCGAAGTGTCTTTCCATCAAAACTTTCTGCCAGAAAGTACCTACCTTCTTCACGCCATTGGGCTGGGGAGTAGAGCTGGAGAGAACCCCTTGTCTTTTGGGGAGGGTTTCCTCTAAATGTGCTCTCCTATCAGCCGAGCTGACAGCTGCTGCTGCTTCTCTCACTGAGCATCTCTCTTCTAGAAGCATCTCTTGCAAGCTTTTTCCTCCTCTGACCTCAAGCCACCCACCGCGTGCTTTGCATTTCATTCTCATCCCTACCTTCAGATGAACATGGCTGGTGTTTCACAAGAAAACAGAAAACTCAAATGAGAATATGTACAATTTCCTGCCACACCCTCACCCCTGCTACCTCCCCCAGGATTTGCTTCTCCCCTGTGCCTTTGCTTTAATGACTCTGGGTCTCCTGAGGAAAACTTTCTTCCAACAATGTTCTCTCTTTTCTATAATCCAGCATTTTCACTAGGTTCTTTCCATTTCAATGTCCTCAAACGTCTTTCATTTTAAAGACAAAAAAAGAAAATGCCTCTTTCCTCCAGCCTCTCCCTTTGTACCCCATATTTTTCTTCAGCTCTTCTCCTTTGCCGGGAGTTTAGCTCAGTGGTGCTGCCACCCACCTTGCAAATGCAAGGTCATGAGTTTGATCCTGGTACTGCAATAAACAGGAGAGAAAAAGAGAGAGGGAGGGAATGTAGACTTTCCTTTCTGCCACAGAGCAAGTTCTTGAAATAACTTCACATTCTCTCTGCTGAACTCATCTCCCTTCCAGGACTGGCTACAGAAACTGCTTTCACCTGGGTAACAACTCCTATCTCACTGACACTAAACCTAGTGAATTATTCTCATTTCTTACTCTGCTTAACCTGTCACCATTTCACATAGTTCCTGTTCCTTTCTGCTTGGAATGAGCATTTTATTTGCCTCCTGTTAGGCCAGAGTCACCTCGTTTTTCTCCATCTCTGCCACTCCTGTCTCCTTTTATTGACAACCTTCCCTCTGCCCTCTGGTGTGACTCAGGGTCTTCAAACCTCTGCCATGGCCTTCTTCTCCCCAGATGAATATTTCCTAGGTGAGCTCACCCATTTATACAGAAACAGTGAACATTTACTACTGTGACTGTTGAAATTCTGCTAATGGCCCAGAGGCTCTCCTGAGCTTCTCACTAGTATTTCCAACAATCTTTGTATGTTATAACCTGGACAGGCTATAAACAGCTCTACCCAAATGAGCAACAAGGAACTCTTCACTTCGTTTCCCCTCAGAACCCTCCCCTGGGCCTCTTCCCAACTCTTCCCCTGCTCTGACTCTCATGTCCACTCAGAACCAGGCCCCGAAGCATCTCCCTCCCCAAACTGTTTCTGCTGAGGGCTCCCCTCCACTTGAGCATCACTGTGTACCTGAGTTTGGGTCACAGCTTCTCTTCAGATCACCACGGGGCTAAGAAACATGCTTCATGGATCCCAGTCTTCACTTTGGATCCAGGGTGACCTTTTTGAACTTCTAGTCACTTCCTTGACCTTCTCTTATTCTCAAGATAAGACTGTTTTATGGACCAGTCGCTCCCAGCCTGAGTTTTACCACTAACACCCCTGACTTGTTCTTCAGCAACACAGAGCTACATAATTCTGTAGGGCTGTTTGCTTGTCTTCCTCCTGGACTTTTATACATGCTTTTACTTGTTCTTTCTGTCTTTGCCAAGTGACACTTGGCTCACTGCTGCTGTCTTGAAGCCTTCTACGGTCTCCATGAAACAGCTGTGGCCTTCTATCATGCTGTCGTGGGTTTGCCTCTGTTACAATGTCCATCATGCTTTAATTATCCACCTAGCCTTAGATTTTTAGGAGACTTCTGGAAAGACACTCTGTCTTACTTCGTGACTTTAAACTCTAGAGTCTGGAACAGTCCACGATGCAAGTTAGGAGCTCAGTAAATACTTGATAAATGAAGGAAAGGTTCCATTTTATGTTTCATGTGGATGGTCTGTGATGAACCCATAAATACTAGGAGAACATGAGCTTTAGATGAGGGGAATGTTAGGAAGATAAGAGATGAATTTAAAGATGATAAAGAATCAGAGTCTTTCCTCCTTCCTCAAAGTGTTGGAGCCAGAAAACCAGATGTTCCTTTATCCTCATCCTTTATCTCTTGGCGAGGGGAAAGTATCTGGCACTTGGAGCTCAGCCCCTGCTGACCTTATTGTTGCCCTTTCAGAGGCGGTATGAAAAAAAACCTGGGCCAGGAAGGACGAATTGACTGCTTTCTGGTCTCCTTTTCATGATGCAACTAGAAAAGAAATAAAAGACTCATAGGCAAGAGGAGAAAAAGACAGCCATTTTCTAGGCTAACGTTTCAGAAATACTTAGATTTTTCTGTTTATTTAGCTGGATATTGTGAAGCAAACAAGCTTAATATTTTGTCCGATGAGTTAAAAAAGCAAGATCAACATATTTTCAAGTGATCTTGTCCCTCGTGTGCCTGACCATGCAGAGCTGCTATAAGACCCACACACTAGTTACTGAAATGCTATTATGCAAGAATGTCAGGAACGCCAATGAAAGACCAGCATGGTATTCAAAAATAAATAGAAATGACTTGTCTTTGTCGTAGCCACATGTACTTTCCACTGCACCTCAGCTTCCTAGCAAGTTTAATTTCTATCTGGTTTCTCTTCAAGCAGGGGGAGAAAGAATCCTGGATTTGGCAGGCGTTGAGCTTGGAGCCCACATGCTTGAGCAGTGATATTGGTTCAATCCTTGAGGCCAGTAACACTTCCAGCCCTAGGGAAACCTCGGTTCCAGATTTTTTCATCATTCCACAAGGGAGTTATTTTTGCAAAAGGCTTTGGCTGTTCCCGAAGTTTTCTCTCATTTTGTCTCTTAAAACACAGTTTGTGGGGTTGGAATGTTGCAGGAGCTTTTCCTCTCTCTTCACCCAGATGTCTTTGGTTCTCAGGGTGCACACCTGTGAAGCTGGGCCACTGGGGAGAAAGGCTTGAATGTTATTTACAGCAAAGAAGAATGTGAACTTCATATGCAAATGTTTAAAATGGTCATTTTGTTCTTGGGGCTCCACTAGGGCTAGGATAGAATATGGAAGGACAGGAAAAGAAAATGTTGAGGTCAAACCATCCAATCATTAGATATTTTTGAATGTCTACTCTGGCTTTTCAGCATTGATTTTGGTACTGGGAATACAGAGGTAGGAAAAAAAAAGAAGAAGAAAGATCTTTGTATTAATTACTTTGCTTGTTGCTGAGACAAAGTACCCAACACCCGAAGTTAGAAGAGGAAAGATTTATTTGACTTACAGTTTGTGGAGGTTTAAATCCATAGTCCGCTGGCTCCAGGGCAGGGTGGTATAGCAGAGGGGCATCTCAGAGGAGAAGCAGTTCCTGACAAAGCAGAGCAGGCAGAAGGCAGCAAAGCAGCAAGCCATAAGCAATTGACTTTCTATTCTGTATATCTTATCCAGGCTACCTGTCCTCAGGGCAAGTAGTACTCACACCCAGGATGGGGCATTCTTAATCCTAGCCAGGACTATATCAAACCAATCAGTGAACTAGTTTAACGATCACACATCCTTGGTCTCAGCATCACACCCTTCAGATCCAGCTACCTCTAAAAGGCCCCACCTTTGAGCACATGAAGCTTTGAGGGGACATCTAGGCACAAGCTCCACTCTAGTTAGGGAAGAAGACTGGAAGGTGGATAACTTACAAAAATAATGAATGAACAAATGATACACAGTTTGCTAGATGAAATTTTTTCTGAAGTTTGAAAGATGAATTTGTGGGCTGAGAGGTCTACTTTTCACCATGCAGACACTGCCTTGCACTCCATGCAAAGTTATCTGGTAAAATATCCGACACATGGTAGGTGCTCCATGATATTAGTAACTGATCTTTTCCTAGTTTGGGTTACCAATCCAATCAAAGTATTTCTGCATATTGTTTTAGAGTCATATTTAAAATTCCATTCATGGCAATCTGGATATTTTCTCCCATGTACCTCAAAACAAACTCCTCTAACTTCTACTTATTACCCAGTTCCAAAGCTGTTTCCACATTTTCAGGTGTTTGTTAGAGAGTGTCCTTAACTATTCAGGCTACTATAACAATATACCACAAACAGGGTGGCTTATACAGAAAGAGAGTTTATTTCTCACAGTTTTTGTGTGAGGAAATCCAAGAGCAGAAAACTGGCATGGCTGGCTTCTGGTGAGGACCCTCTTCAAGGTTGCAACTGCTGTCTTCTTATATGTGGCACCAAGATACCAAGAAAACTCTACAGGGTCCCTTGTCCAATGGCCATAATGCCACTCTGAGGTCTTCACTCTAGGCTCTTCTCAAAGGACCCATTTCCTAATTGTCTCATACTATAGGCTAGAAATTCAAGACAGATATTAGGAAAGGATATAAATACTTAGTGCACAACACACATTAAGTATCATCATTGCAAGTCTTCTAGCAAAACTTATCAACTAGCGTCAGTTTTGAGGGACTTTTGGTATAGCCGCAGTAATAATTCTTGTTATTGAAAATAACTGTTAGTTACTCAATTTGTTCTAAGTGATTTTTATGGTAAATATCACCAAAAAAGCTACTATTTACCAACCACAGGAACATACAACAGGAATATAAGAATAATCTAGCTTCTGTTCTTGCTCTTACAAGCAATGGGCAGCAGCGACTCTAAAACCAGGAGTGGAAGAAGCCCTGCAGACAAATATAAATAGAGAGTTTTGGGGGCTCAAAAAAGGAAAAGTTATTTTTGCATTTGGGAGGGAAAAGGAAGAACATGCTACAGTGGCCTCAACAGTGAGATAACTTCTGCTATGAGCCATACAGTCTGCATAGCTTGGAGGGCCCAGAGGGGAGCTAGAAAAGCCTACCGACTGCCCAAGCCCCATGTTTGGCCAAAACACGGTGTGTGTGTGTGAGGGGTGTGGAAGGAGATGAATCTTCAGGGGAGATTTAGGGCCATGGTATGAGTGCTTACCATGGTACAGAGAGGAGCTGGCATTTCATGTGGCCAGTGCTTGGGCAGATTTGGGGACCTATGTGCCAAAGGGTACAGGAACTGCACCCCCCACCCCCACAACAGCGTGGGGACTTTTCCTCTCTGAGGAAAGGCAGGAGATGGAGAGACGAGGGCAAGGTGATTGTAACTTTCCATTCAGCAGGCTTGAGGGTGACAGGTAAAGCACTAGCACAGAGAAACTGTAAAGGTTAGATTCAAGATATCGGATGATGTGAACTTACTGTCTTTGTGACACCTCTCGCTGTTTGAAATTTCCTTGTGCATGTCTTCATAACGTATTTCCTCTTCTAGATTCTAACTTGCGTGAACCAGGGACCTTGTCTCTTCTGTGCTGCATCTCTGGTTCCTGGAACACAGTACTTCATAAAAATGTGCTGAGTGAATGAATGGCAGAGGCAGAAAAAGAACTGATGGCTTGACAGACAGTTGACACAGAACAGGAGGGAGGTAGGAGCGTTGAGAGGTTGTGAGAACACTTCCAGCCTGGAAGAATGTGAAATAACGAGGCCTCTACTACTTTCCCACGAATCAACTTCCTTCCTTTTATCTCTACAAGATGGCTTTTTCTTTACAGTCACTCTTGGCACACTCTTTAGTTCAAATGACTTTTTATATTGTCATTGTCAATTTGTTGTTTTATTTTATGCAGGGTATTTTTATTTTGATTAGAATTTTGGCAAAGGACTTTGTCTTGTTTTTTGTTGAAAATGTTTAGAACTGATGAGGCCCCTTCCCTCTGCTGTTGGTAACATTTCAGGAACTTTGGAGGTGTGTACAGTGAGTCATGAAGGTGCATCTGTAACCAGTAGGGAAAGAATCCCGGGCTTGGCAGGGTGCAAACTCCCACATGTAAAGAAATTGAAATCCTGCTTCCAAGATTTAAAATACTTTTTAAAAGAGGTATTACATTCTTCTGACTTACTGTTCAATTATATGAAGACAGAAAAGATGGATTTTCAAGTCCAATACACAAGAAGAGGGCAGGTCAGGTTGTGGCCTTGTCACCAGCGGGTGCGGGGAGGTTCCCAAAATGGAAACGGGGAGTCTTAACCGACTCACCGGCCGGGAGTGGGTTACACGTTGGCTGACTCCCGTCGCAGAGCAGCCCTGTATTTGGGGCTTATGGTGAAAGGATTCTCGCTGGGGAAGGAGACACCTCGGCTGTGATGACTCACAGAGGGTGAACCATAGAGGAATGTTCTGTTGGGTGTTTCTGAAGTACGGCAGGGTGATGAGCAGAAGTTCTGAAAGCAGCCTTAAGAAGGCCCATTAAGCATGTGAGGCCATGGCTGGTCCTGATGGGGCCCCAAGGGGAGTTTGTGTTCCTCCCTTGTGCCATGGTGCACAACTCCAGGAGGATCGTTCAACACGTTCACAGCATAGGGCAGTGGGGACGTGCTCTGTGGAGACAGCCACGCTAACCGTGCTCCCTGCTGCAGTGTTCCACAGTGACCTTTTTGGGGTAGTGCAGGGACATAGTACTGTTGTCTACTAGGGAGACAGAAATTCTCCTGGATGGAGGGGGTTAGGACTATTTTGGTCACAAGGGACAAGAGCAACTGAAATAAATTAAATGACAGGCAATATGTGGCTCAGTTCTGGGCCCCCCAGGGTGGAGCTGGTCTAAGTTTCCATCTCTCAGTATTATCTTCCTCTTTTTGTTAGTTTTACTATCTCCTATTGTGGGTTTCCCTCCATGCCTGGCTTGTGTCAGTGGGGTTGGAAGGTGGTGTGTGTGTGTGTACGCATGCGTGTTGGAGGGGGAGGTAGGAGCAATGTTTTCCTTGGCAGCCCGCCCCAGAACTACATGGAAAGCATAGTGAAGGGTAGTTTCCTCTCCATACGGTTATGAACTCCTAGACTACGCATGATACGAAGGTCAACACAGGTGTGTAAAATGGTTGGAGAAGGGGTGCGAGTGGACCTTTAATAACCACGTCTGGCAAACCGTATAATAAAAGTCAGTTCCTTCAAATATATTTTTCTTCCTTGTTGGTGCAATTCCAATATTTTCTTTAAAAAATGTGACATGAAAAATATCATTCAAAAAATCTTTTTCATGAATGATCTTGTCTCAACTTCTTGTGAAAAGCATATTATTGGTTTATAATCATCTGTTTTTATTACTTTTTTATATTTTAAGAAATTACATCCTGAGAGTGCTAGAAATGGTGGCATGTGCTAGTAATCCCACCCAGCTCTCAGGCTGAGGTAGGAAGATTGCCTCAGGTTTGAGGGGAGGTGGGGCTGCATAGTTGGTTCAAGGTTGGCTTGGACTACATAACAAGACCTTGTCTCAAAGGTAGGGAAATGGAAAAAAATGAAAATTAAGTTGTATCATATACTGGTACAAATTCTCAATGTTGAACATGATTATGATGTGTACATATAATGTACCAATAAAGATTTGAAAAAAAAATCTTCTTTGAAGGCCAGTGTACAGCCTTAATTATTATGGGTTGGTGAGAGATTGTGCAATTCCTCTAGAAATGAATGTCACTGGATAAGGTTCGAAATGAGGATTTTACAGAAAAGCCAACACATGCTGTGTGCTTTGTCATCTGGTTCTAGTCTCTGTTTGGCAATAAGTCTCTGTACGTGGCTCTGTTAGTACAGCCAAAAACCCTCGCATACTTCACAACTTGCCACTCTTTTCAAAGATTTAGTTAGAAATTGGAGCTTATAGCACATGCTGCTGGATTAAGTGACTTAAGTGAGAGTCTCATGGGCCTAAAATATCTCTTGTACCCACACATTTCCTGGTAGGCCAAACTTCACAAAATAAACACAGATGACCTCTCTCCCATCCAGCCTTCCGGAAAGTTTAGAAATGATGCAACCTTTTGGCAACATGACACGACACATTGCTTGACTTGTGCAGAGCATGAACTTCTTCATTCTGCATGAACGTGGACAAACAAGCATTTACATTTGCACTGCCCCAGATTCTGAAACACAATCTCATTGACTTTAACAAGACTAGACATTAAGTCAATGGTTTCGGCTTCGGGGAAGAACAAGTCAACATGTGAAAACAGAGCAAGTATTGTGGTTGCTTCATGGTGACATCCAAGACATATGAGAAAGCAGAAGCTGGTTTCTCCTGTCAATACCTTGGTTTCTTTCTTTTTCCTTATGTTCCCCGTGCATAAGAATAACAGTCTGGAATCAATAGAGGGACCTTCTTCTGAGAGGCCGAGTGTTGTCTAACACATGACACTGGCTGCTTCAACTCTTTCTCTCTGCAGCAGGATGGGAACTGTATGATTTCTCACTGTTTCCTCACCTGTCCTAATTGTCTGCCATGATCCGAACTCTCAACTCAATTTTCTTTCCGAGTCTACTTTTTCTGATTCCTTATAATAAATAGAAATAAAACTTGGAAGTTGGTTAGTGTGTTGCTCCCCCCCCAACTATTTCAGATATTTTTTTTCTGATTTCCTGTTGCAGGAGATATTCCTTTATCCACTCTCAGAGTTCGTAGGGTTTGCTTTTTCCTGAAATTTCCCAAATAGTTTGTTCTCTGAATTCCTACTGTAAATGGTAATCAATATCTAGGAGGGCCATAGTTCATAGTTCTTGTGCATAAGGGAGTAAAACCTAGTTAAAACAGTTTGCACACAAAGTTGGACCTATTTCACTGCAAGGGTCTTTCACTCTCTTTCTAATGTCTTTCTCCTATGATGTACTTCCTATGACGGTTCTCAAATGATACAAAGGATGGGCTGCTTTTATTTCCCATCTGTCCATTTCTCCTATTGGTCCTACTGTGCATGATGAGTGTGCGACTTGGGTGATGTGAAGTTCCCTACAAGCTTTGCCTGGCCTGTGCCTCATCCAAGAGGAAGAGATCACTGACCATGCCACGCCTAGCCGCTCATGTTTCTTTTGTTTATTCTCAGTTCCTGTATTTATATGGTCACAGAATATAACACACAATTCACAACCACTGACCGCAATTTGAGCAATGCAGCCATAAAGCTCTGTCTTCATTGGATTCTCACCAGGGTCTGGACAAGTCTTAGATGAGTTTGGTTTTGCGCTTTGACCTGAGTGGATCCCTCTGCCTGGGCTCCCTATTCCCTTAGCTTTGCCTGGCTTAGCCTGACTTGTGGTGGAAATTGCACCTTATTTCTTTAAACTGAGGAATGATTCACATGAGAGGAAATGCATTATTTTACAGTGGAAATGTAGTGGCTTGCAGTATGTCTACATTTTTGAGCAACCATCACCACTGTGTAATTCTAGAATGTTTCTGTCAGCCTGGAATAAACCTTATACTCATCAGCAGTCACTTCCTTTTACCGAATGCTGTTAGACTCTGGTCTCCTTCAGTCTCTACAGACTCTTCTCCCTTGGAGATTCCTGTATCCAGTCTTTGGTGACTCAGCGCATTTTTACGGTGTACGTATGCTATGAACTGTATCAATTCTTTGTTTCCTTTTGAATAATATTCCATTGTACAGAGATGTCATCTCTTGTTCATTCATTGATAAATATTTGTGTTGCTTCTACTTTTTGGCTATTATGAATTACACTGCTAGTAAAATGTTATTACATTTTACTTTATTTGAATAAAGGATATTTAATGTGGGCCTTGAAACATTTTTCTTTTTATTCTTCTTAACTTCTAGAAATGGTTCCTGAAAGAACAAATATTTTAAAAAGTTAGAAATATTTTTAACTATTAACATTTTTTTCTTTTGTGCTGAAAGAATCTTTAAAATATTTTTTTATTCCTTTGAAAATACCTATACTTGTTTGGTTATGGATATGTGTTTTCTGCCTTGCATTATATGGGCCTCTGTGCTTAGCTCTGGGAGAATTTGCAAACTGTTGTCTAATGTGGAGATACCCTTTTACATTCTTATCAGCAATGTGTGAAGACTCCAGTTTCTTCATATTCTTGCCAACATTTGTTACTTTTGTTTTCATTCTTAAAAAAAAATATATATATATATATCTTGCCTAGTGGACGCCATATATATTTTCTTCTGCAAACACCATTTTTTTTCCTCCCAGGATGAATCAACCTTGTTCTCCTTTCTGTTCTCAGAAGAATATATGATGTAGTAAAATTATTACAGTAGCTAATTTGGGGGTCTTTATGATACATGAGGTTCTATGCTAAATGCTTGAAATGTGGGAGACATCAAATTCTTGTATCATCAATGGGAAGCTCGTATTATTATCCCCATTTTATAGAAGAGGGAACAGGCAGAAAGTGTAGTGTTCAAAGTCATAGATGTGCAGGAACAAAAGCTGGGATTTCAACCCCAGGAGATTTGTTATCCCACAGTTACTGGCTCTGAGGCTCAGTGATAAAATGCTCACCTAGAGTGTGCGATGCCCTGGCATCAGAGTGCAGCGCTGGAAAAACAAAACAAAACAGAACAAAACAAAACAAAACAAAACAACAAAACAGCCAAATGCAACATTTGGTTCCAAATTTGAACAAATAAATAAAACACAGTTTTACAAAAACATCTCGGTGCTTTCTTATAAGAACTACTGAGGTTTCATTCCTAAAGATTTGGGGGAATTTTATCCTGTTCACTCAAGAATGTCTCTATGAAGCACCTTCACTGTTATCATTTGTCTGTTCAGACAAGTCTTATTAAGTCTAAGCCTTAATAAACTGTCCAGTTCCTCAAGGTTTTGCCACTTTTGCATTTAAAACCCCGTGAAATATCATTTGTTTAGCCCCAGACACCTCCCAGTCTCATCTGACACATGAATGCCCTTGTTGGTGGCACTTTCAAATTTAATCTTGAAGAAGACTATTTGGAATTCACTCAATGCCTATTTATTAACATTTCTTCTCAAATTGATATGTGGGAGAAAGAAATTTTTCTCTCTTCTGATTTCCTCTGTCTTGTAGGAAAAAGACAATTCAAGACACTATCACTAGAGAAACTCTTGCTATCTTCTGTTTTTTTATTTCTTTTATATAACACATACTTATTAGCAAACTTAATTTTTAGGTGGGAGGTTGAGGCAGGAAGATTGTAAATTTGAGCCTAGACCTAGCAATTTAGGAACTTAGTGAAATTCTGTCTCAAAATAAAAAAAAAGTCTGGGATGTGGCTCATTGCAAAGGCCTTAGGTCCTATCCCTAGTATTAGAAAACAAATGAAAAATCTAATTATTGTATTGCTGGGTGTCTTCTGATACATGTCCATAGGTCTTGCTACTTCTTAGAGGTCGTAGGTAGCTTTCTTAATTTCTCCATATCTCCATTGCCATATTTGTGGAACAGGTATAACAAGTTGCACCTTATATCACTAGAGTGCTAGGTGTAAAATATATGTATAGATATACACATGTGTATGTAAAAAAAATGGAAGTTGCAAAAATAAACCTTGGAGTAAAAAACCTGTTTAAGTTATTTGATCATGACATTTTCCCCTAAATCTTATGGAAACAACTCCCCTATGGATAACTCAAGAGTCTGTATGGTATAATCTTCCCTCCTCCTTGTTGTCTAATTCCCAGGAGGAGTTAACCACTTTCCCTTCCCTCCTGCTGAAAGCCTTCTTGTGTCAAGGCACTAAGGAAGCAGTGCTGTAATTTATTTATATACATGTCTGCCCCGCTGGAGGGCATGGCCCATTTTTACTTGTTTTACCATAGCTTAAAAGGGTGCCCGGTCAGTGCTACAGGCTGGAATATCACTGTCATCATGGACACATGCACATTCCTCAGAACCCAGGTGCTATGAAACCGGGAAGAAGAACACCAAGTGCGCCATCTCTCAGGTGGGTTGAGAATCCAACATACGTCATGTCTCTAGTTAAAGGAGCTTGTGGGCTACTGAGGGCTCAGACTGGGCCTTCTTACTAACAGAACATTCCATGTATTTCAATGATCTGTGTCAGTACGGCTTTAAAAGAGATGCTGATATGCTGGCCTGGAGAGTATACTATTTAAAAAGTTCTCTTTTATTACCAAATGCTGTGTTTTCTTCTTAAGCTTTGAATGAGCAGCTGCAAACTGATTTACTTCATTTTGGATGAAGCTAGGAAAAAACTGTGTTGGATGTCATCCTGCCTTTGCCTTTGTGCCAACAGTTTCTCTTGATCATGCATATTGTTCTTCAGGCTGCATTCTGATTCTCTTGTCCTTTTAAGCTCCATCTTTTTTCCAACCCCAACTCACTTTTGACCAAAAAAAAAAACCTTTTAAGGCCTGGGAATATAGCTTAGTGTAGTGTTAGCATGTGTAAGGCCCTAGGTTCAATCCTTACTGTAGAAAAAAAAACCCTGGAACAACAACAAGAATAATTTTAGTCTACTTTTTCCATTTTCATTATAAAAACAAACTGTGCCACTTAAATACACACACACACACACACACACACACACACACACACACACACACACACACACACACACACACACACACACACACACACGGTAGGGTTATTGTAGGATGATGCAGTGTGTAGTGGTTCCAGGATCTTGCTGTTCTGTTCAAAGAATTGAATGGAACAGCTGATGAACTTGAATGTGTAACATGTATTTAAAATAAAAGAAGAAGAAGGAAAATAAGTGAAGTGCAAAAAGAAGTAAGAAAAAAGAAGACACACCCTGCCTGAAGGATGGGCCCCTGCAGGAGCAAGGGGGCAGCGGTGGCTATGAAGTCAACAGTCGCTGTCTTTTAGATCTTCTGCTGACTTCTGATCCAGGCTGTGATTGACAGCTATGTATGACTGATAAGTCTTGTCCAGCCTCTTGCCATGCCCTACTCTTCTACCTCAAGCTTACAATGGTCACCTACAGGAACAGAAGCAAAAGAACGCAAAAGGCCATCTGTGTGCTGGAGACCCAAAAGATCCAATCAAAAATCAGTGGCCTATGGCTTTCTGCAGTCTCTTGGGAGATCTTATCCAGAAGTTGAAGGATGTGCATTGGAAGACCGGAGACAGATGTCTGAGGGTGATGGTGAGACTGGCCTTCCATCTTTGGTAAGTCAGTCATTACCAACACAACTCTGCTAAACCAATCAGCTAGGGATTTCTTATTGAGGAGGGCACCACAGGTAACTATTAGCAACTATGCCTGTCCACCTGGGCTAATGAGAGGTCCCCACAGACTATGCCAGTTCCCTACAAAGAAAGATCTTTCACAGAGGTTGATTGATCCTTGTCAGGCACACAGGAAGATCAGAAGTGAACCCATGATCTGAACTTCCTGACTTCCCACTAAAATCCATTGTCGGTGGGTTTTTACTTTTCATTGTATTTTGTTATGTTGAAGTGTAGGCATTAACTCTTCTCCCTTTGCAAATACAAGTTTCATGCAAAGAGAAGTATGAAGTTCTTTTTCTACAACAGGAAGGGGATGGAAATTGTGATGAAAGCTGTGAAGAATCTTCAAGTCCCTTTTAGGATTTGCCCCAGAGGGTAGGTTGAGTACACAGGAAGGGTGGCCTCCTAGCCCTTGGAAGTGGAGCCAGTCTATCTGAGGAGGCCACACTCTGGCCATCCCAGAAGCACACTTAGATGGTTTCATCCGCCTCTGAGCAGGTGAGGTCAGTGCTGAGAGGGCAGAACCCTCACAGAGCAGGAAGGATGTGGGAAGGGTGATTCAGCAGGTAACACTATTCCTCTCGGCCACCCTGCAAGGCACCCATGGCTCACCCTGTGGGGCGAGTACAGAGGAGAAAGCCAAACCCCTCGCTCACATCCCTATATTTCCTTCCTTCCTTCTTTCTTTCCTTCCTTCTTTCTCTCTTCCTTTCTTCTTTCTTTCTTATCTTGCTTTCTTTTTATTTTTTAGATTGAGTTTATTGGTACACTTTTGACATGCATAATGATAATATTCATCAAACAGAATTTCTACCTGTACATAATGTATTTTAATTTTCCCCCCATTTCCTTCCCATCCCTTCAATCCTTTCCCCACTTCCAGTTACAAAACTTTGTTTTCTGCTCTACCTCCATGCTTTTAAATTTTTTAATCCATATTCCCTCGCTACCCTTCCTCTTTTACCTTCTTTGTTCCCCTTCTCATTTGAATAATTTCAACTTCCCAAAGTGTAGCCTTGATTTTGGTCTTATTTAATCTTTGAGTTTCTTACACAAGAGAAACAATGAAATATTTAATCACGTGTTTCTGATTTATTTCACCTAAGATTATGGTCTCAAAGTGGATCCTTAACCCTAACCCTAATCCTAAACCTTTCCTGATCATGGCATTAAGGTAATTAGGGACAAAAATGGTGAAATCACAATGGATCCTATAGAAATCCAGATCATCAATACCTACTTTGGGAACTCTAATGAAATGGAAAACTCAGGAAAAGTGGCCATATTCCTCTGTGCATATGAATTACCAAAGCTGAATCAAGAATATAAAAAAATTCTAAATAATCCAATGAAATTGAAGGAAAAAAAAAACTACCAAAAAAAGAAAAACCCAGGTCCTGATGGATTCACTACTGAATTATACAATGCCTATAGAGAAGATCTAATATCAGCACACCTCAATATCTCTCACGAAATTGAAAGGGAGGAAATCTGTTTTTGGAACCAAGCACTACCTTGACATCTACCTTTCTGGAACAGAATCTTCTGTGTACTTCAGGATAAAAAAAAAAAATCACATAAATCAAAATTCTTCACAAACTGGGTAAGTGCTTTGTGGCTTCCTTTTTATTTTACTATAAAAGGTATTGATAATGGGTACATGCCTACTTCATTTTGGTTCCTTTACGTCAGTCAAGGTACTGCATGTGCAGGACCACAGATACTGTACAGTCTGGAGTCTGGGAGGTTTCATAGACAAGTCATGAGTTGTGCCTGATGAAAAGAGAAAGACAGAGAAGGTAAGAGAAAAGGAGGGGAGAGGGAGGGAGGTAAAAGAAAATTTCAGAGGAACATCATTTTGAACCTCCTTATCTATTCCGAGGTTAATAAGCATTTAAGTATATTATTTTAACTGAAGCTATAAACATAACTAAGGACTACACAAAAAATGTATACAGACTTCAGGAAAAGAAAAATAGTATGATATTTATTCAACGGATGTTGTTATACTGGAGAGGAGGACCCTAAAGAGCGAAGTATATCACAGAAAACCTGCTATGCTGCCAGCCCTTAGAGAAGAAATGGAAAGCATACATGCAGCAATCCCATGGTTACTCAGCAGCAGTTCAACGCACTACTGTAGTCTGGAGGCTCATGGCCACCACCCTGAGCGCCTCTTGGAACTGCAGAGGCCAAAGGTAACTTGTAGTAATCTTATGACATCTCAATGAATTTAATATTAAAATATTTATAGGAGTGTTTATTTTCCTAAAGTATGTATACCTTTTTTTAGTTCACTCTGTATTATTGGTCTCTGAAAGTTATAATAAAGGGAGCTAATTGAAAATGAACCAATTTCTCTTTTTTTTTACAACTTTACACTTGGATCATAAAAATTGAAATGCTGTTTCCTTGAAGCATGTTTTGAAGTTAATTTTCTTTCTCAGAGAATATTTTTAGCAAAAAAAATTATCATGCAAATTATATGAGTAAATATCCTTTCCTCCCTCATAATAGCCTGGAAAAAGTCAGCCTGCAGAGGCACCAAGATGGTCTTATTACTTTTAACATTTGGGGAAAGCGTTATTAACTACTTAGTGTTTACTTGTGTATAGAATGAAAAAAATATACCTCTGGCTTAAAGCAGCTTTGCCAGATAATACCCCCTTAGGCATACCAACGTGCTTTTTGGACTTTGCTATGGAGATGGCCTGGAAATTAATGACACAGACTGGGAAGGACAAAGAGAGAGAAGGAGGCTTCCTAAAATGTCAGAGGCTCCCCACTGCTTCCTCTTTCCCCCCTACTCATTAGGGCTTTTCTCCTTCATCAACTGCAGTTTCCCACAGGTAATCTTCCTGTTTAGCCTCTAACCAGGGCGCCTGCTTCTCTCAGGCCTTCAATATAATCTGAAATCAAATGGGGTTTGGGAGTGTGTTAGGGTTTAGATAGAAGTATTTCGTAAATGATTCATGTGTCTAACAAAATGGGGCTTTGCGGAAGGGATTAGGTCATGGAATGCTAACTCCATTAACAGATTGTTGGGGAGTTCATGGAGGAGGTAGGTTGCTAGGGGTATGTCCAGAGGGGCGGTGCCTTTCCCTCTCTGGCTCCTTTCCTGAACCCTGCTTCCTAGTCTCCATGAAGTGAGCAGCTTTGCTCCAAATCCACTTCCGCCGTGATGTTTCTGCTTTTGAGCCAACCAACCACAAGCTGAACTCTTTCAATTTGTGACTCAAAATCAACCTCTGCTCCTTTCAGTTACAGGTGTTGAGTATTTCATTCTAGCTGCAGAAAGCTAACACAGGAACCACCTGCCACCAGTTACTTCACAGAGAGGATTCCGCAGCAGTGTTAGGCATCAGTGAGCAAGGTAAGACTCAGCACTTCCAGAACTCAGCGTAGCCGGTCTTCCCTTTCTCTTAACAGACAAACAAAAAAAGCCATTCCTGTCACTCACATGTTCTAACGGCAACTTTGAGTCTTTATTGTCCATAAGACAAAGTCTAAATTATTGTCTACCACACTAGATTCTTAAGAAACTGCCTCCCACCGACTTCTGCTTTCTTACTGCATGATGTCCAAAACCTATCTGTCTCAGCACCCATCATTTTCACAGCTATCAGTCAGCCACACATCGGATTCCATGCCAGAGGCCAATTTGCTGCACTGATAATAGCCAATAAACTTGTTTTTGGGACTCATTCAGTTTCTGGTTATCTCTAACTTCCCTCTGGAACTTGTATAAAATCTGTACTGTGGTACTTATTCTACTGCCATTAGATTAGTTATCTCTGTATCTTCCATAAACTGATGAACACCTTGAAGATAGAGCTATGTCCATTTTTCTCTGTATTTTCATCTTCTGTACTGGCCCTGCAAAGAGTGATATTTACCATGTACAATCTGTTTTTGCCCCGTGAGCAAATAACTAGGAAGTGGCAAGTCCCTAGAGAGAGTTCCAGGCAAGGTTTTCCTTCCCATTCTTCTTGGAGCTAACTAAATTTGAATTTATTTCCATTTTGCAAATATAATGTCAAAGTCAAATAAGAAGGCAACATATCAACAAAGCCTGGAGGAGTGAGTGTCAATACAATTGGATTCTAGTTCTAGTTCTGGCTCTAACTAGTTGTGATCACTGGAGAGATTGTGTGGCCTCACTAACAAATTTAGAATTTGATCTAGGAGATGCTGTCTTCTAGGAAATATCCATAGTCTCTTCTCATGCAAAAGTAAGGGTTTGAGGAAACAGCAGAGTTAAAAGGAACTGGATTATCATGTTCTTTAGACTTGCGGTAGTTGTGAAAGTACCTGGCGCAGACCTGATGGATGCATTTGGTCCTTTATATCCACCAAGTTCCTTATCTACAGATCCAGTCATCTTCAAGTCAAAAATATTTGGAAAAACAAAATTTCATCTGCATTGAACATGGATAGGCTTTTTGTCCTTTCTCTTTCCTCCTAGACAATATTATATACCAACAGTTTATGCATAGACTTTATGTCATAACAAGGATTACAAGTATGTAGGGATGATTTAAAGTATGTGAGAAGATTTCAAGATTATATGAAAAGTATTTATCAGATGAGATGCATTCAGGGTGGTATGCCTATAAACTTTTTATATTTTTATTTTTAACCAGGGATCAAACTCCTTGTGCTTGCAAGGTAGGCATCAGAACTAAATCCTTGGCCTTTATGCAAAGCGTTTATCAATTTTTGTAAGTGACTTGAGCATTCAAAGGTATTGGCATCTTCAGGGGGTCTTGAAATTAGTCCCCTATGGATCCTAGAGACAACAATGGTGAGTTCTCAAGAGGCGAGGGATCCAGATCCACATCTCCCTGATCCCTTTACCCAATGCTACCTCTGGTGGTACGGAAGTAGATTTTATCCTGCTCACTCTGATCTACAGTTTCAGTCCCCTGAGAGGTTCCTTTCCCTTTCCCTACTACAGTGCAGTGGTAAGTATGAAGCACTGGGAAATTCTACAAAAGGGTCTGCTCTGAGTTGAATTGCATCACCCCAAAAAGATGTTTAAATCCTAATCTTTTGTTAGTTTGTGGTGTGATATTGTTTGGAAATAGGATCATTACAGAAATAATGAAGTTAAAGTGAAGTCATTTAGAATAGGCCTAAAGCAATATGACTAGTATCATTACAGGGGGAATTCAAACCCTCAGACAGTGCACCCAGGGAAGAAGGGGGGAGGCAGTGTTCATGTGATTAGATCAAGGATGGTTGGAGAATACCAGAAGCTAAAAGAAGCAAGAAAAGATTCGCTCCAAAAGCAGTCAGTGATGGCCTGATCTTGCCAGTGCTGTGATCTGAGACATTTAGACTACAGTTGCAAGACAACACAGTTCTATGGTTGGGAGACACTCAGTGTTTGGTTCTTTGTTAAATCAGCCTTGAGAACCAATTCAGCTGTGCTTTGTGTGGGCTGATAAAGAGTGGAGTTGTGTGTATGTGCGAAGGTGTGCTGTTGTTGTTGTAAGAAGGTAATTTACAAGACGGGAAGGCAACCACTAGCTCCTAGGAAACAAATCTATCCTATTTGTCAGAAAGCATTTAAACTAATTAGCAGGTTCCAACTCTCCTTTCTCGCCTCTGTGTCCTCTTACCTTCCTGCAGCTTGCCTTGCCAAAGCTGCAAGCCCTCCTTCACTTTCCCTTCCCAGCCCTGCTCCGGTTCTTTTACAAGGAGCATTTTATTCTGGTGTTTACTTAGAAATGCTAGTTCTACAAAATCTGGTGTATTTGAAGAGGCCTCCCATTGAGGAAGAGAGACTCAGGCTGCCTTCCCAGGAAAGATTTGGGGAGGTGCAGACCTTGGTGGCACCAGCGAAAGAAAGCCAAGTAAGGTAAACTTTTTCTTCCCTCCAATGTGTATGTAGATCTTCCTTGTGAAGCTGGGATAATAGATGCTGTATAAGAACGTCGCTGAATTCTTCCCCCTGGAATCTTTGGGGCGCCGGACATAACACTCAGCCTCTGCAAGGGGGAGAGCAGAGAGGCCTCCTTTTTTGTGCTCCCTCCCAACTTTCCACTGAACCTAGGTTTGGGCTGCTTCATTTGAATGGAGGACTGTTCAGCTGTGGCCAGTGGCTGGCAGAGCTGCCAGTTCCAACACTTAAAAAATACAGTACTGCTTTTTGAGTAGAATAGAAGGGGGTTTAAGCAAGGATGCAAGGGTTCCTTTTCAAACACACTCTCCATCTGTCTGGAATCTCCTTGGACAGTCAGTGTTTCCTGAAGGCAGAGAGACAGTCCCCCAACCAACCGAAAGAAACTAGAAGGAGCCTGCTCAAAGCTTGTCCTCTGGAATTGACCATTGTAGGCAGGTTCAGTGATAGTTCTCTCTCGAGAAGCACATCTGTCTCACCACTACATTTCAGAGTGACCACGGTCTAGACGCTTCCCACAGACCTCTAGAATGTGCTTCAGGTGGAGTTGTCTGGAAGAGATTGGCTCTGTGAGATCACAGAGTGTTTCATGTTTTAAGAAAGGTATAGAAATTATACACATCTATTTCTCTACTGAGATGAAATGTAATGATATGGTTAAGTGTTCATATTTTAATTGTTGGGAAGAAATACATTAAGAAACTATTATTAAAATATTTTCCACATTGAGTCAAATGAGAAAATCTAAAGTTAATATTTTCTATGCTTGCAACGATATACTTTCACTGCTGCCTTAGGAACATTTTTTTATACAAGACATTGAAATTACTCAGCTGCTTGAGTGACTGAACTATTACTGAACAAGCCTTTGCTAGAAAGCCAAATTACTCCTGTTGGTCACCTTCAGAATGCTACAGGAGTCCACAAAAAATTGCTTATTTTTAAAAAGCCACTTTTGTTTTGCTGGTAATTGCTAGGGAGTGGACTAGGATGAACTCAGTATTCTCTGGTGATTCTGACAATTCATTTTGTTCCCAAAACAAAAACAAAACAAAACAAATGTAAGACATATCTTTATAAAGTGCTGAAGGGGGAGGGTCTTCATATAAGCCAAACCTACCTCTGCCAGCCTCAGTAACATCTGTCCCACTTGAACTGAGAAACACACAGGAATACTTTTCTATCAGACTTTAAAACAAAAGAAACAATATACATTTGATAACTACATTGACTGTCTAGATGAACCCCACTGAGGACAAAAGTAACAATCTTACAAGAAAGCATGTCACAAATGGGTCTTGAAAAGACAAACTTTTCAGACCACAAATACATCCCCTTGAAAAATGAGTATCTTTTCCTATTGTTCTAAGTATTTTGTAGGGCAGGAAGATGGAGAATAATATTCAGTACATCTGCAAAGGAAACAAGTCCCAGAATTGCCTTATTGGTGCTTTAGCTGGTAAAGCCACCTGTCCCATTTTCTAAACAAGCATATTTTTTCATCTCTTTTATAGGACCAAGCCTTGCTGCTCTGAGAAATGAAGCAGAGGCATTATGTTTGCCACACAAATGACTAATTGAAGTAAATGACTTACCTTTTTCGTATTTCATCACACTAGAAAGGGCAAGGACCACATATAAGATCTAATTCTCATCGCTTTATCGATCATGTTTAAAAGCTGACCATGTTTTTTACTAAAGAAAAAACAATGCTATGTTCTCAAAATGAGTAGACCATGTGACTTAATCAAATCTATAGTAGGAAGTCCAGAGCTGAACAATGCAGTGCCTGGCATGTTTTGACTTCACTGTTTCCATGGTAACATGCACGAACAAATTAAGAAAAATATGAACAATTTGTCTTAAGGGTAGGAATTTGCCAAATCTTATTTTGTCTAATTAGTTTTTAAATTAATGATATTTTAAGTGATTAAAATGTTTTCCCAGGAATTCTCATGCAAAAACCTGTTTTATTTACTGACGTTGGGATAATTAAATGTGCACATTTTCAGAGTCAACCAGTTGTGGAGCAAGAATTGCTAACTTGCATAAATTAAAATGACAAGTATTTCAGCGAAGGTGATAATGGTAAGTCAAAACAACTGCATAAAATGTGTAACTTCTTTCATGGATTATTTAACCACCTGTGAACTCCATTTCTTCAAGGCATGTCAGCACACAGTGAAGTTAGATATCATCTAATTTAGGCAAATCATATTGATTAACACAGGCCACAAGTTGCGGCAATAAACTGGAGTACAACAAATGCAAAGCTATAGGAGTCCTGGGACCATGAAGGTAACAGATACACCAATGTCTGCAGTATCTAGAAGCTGTTTTCTTCTATTAAAAGCTGAGGAGAGGGACATGACATTTCCCCTGTCATAGTTTAAGGAGGCTGCAGAACGGTTCAAGAACCAAGCTATTGCTCTGCGGGCCAAAAGCCAGTGCTAGCAGGAATTGAATTTGGTGTGATTGTTTTTGCTCCGTAAGATTAATATTAAGGATAACCAAGTGAGATGGCACACACTTGTGATTCCAGCATGTAGGAAGCTGAGACAAGGGACTTCTGTAGGTTCAACACCAGCCTGGGCTATGTAGTGAACTCTCAGTCAGCCTAAATTATATAGCAAGATCCTGTCTCAAAAAATAATATTAAGATAGCTAGGATTATGGAAACGAGGTTTGGTGATGAGTAAAAAAGAAAAAGAAGTGGAAAACCTGAGCTTTGACCACTTGCACATCAAGTGCCAGTGTTCTCCCTGCAATTGATGTTTAAGGATGGAGCACAAACAAATGTTTGTGCCTGACCTGGGTAACCCCTGCACTATTCTGAGAAAAAGACAAATGAAACAGACTTACAGGGTGGAGAAGAAGAGCAGAAAAATATCAGAGACAGAGAGACAGAGAGAGAGTAAGTCTCAGACTGGTGAAGGTCTTTTGTTATATCTCATAATTAGATGCATCTCCCAAGCCTCATGCAGTCATAGGTGGGGTTTTTTGGGGGTGGCTGGATCTAGGGCATGTGATGTTGGTTTTAAGTGTGTAAGGCTGGGATTGTGTATGATGCTGGGATTAAGGGTATGACTCTGCAATTAAGAGTGACACTGGGTGTGGGTGACACCAGCCAGGGGGCAGGTAGCACGGGTGAAGTATAAAAGCAGGGTTGGTTGCTATTGCTTACTACTTTGCTGCCTTCTGCCTGCCCTACTTTACCATGGACTGTTTCTCCTCTGCGCTGCCCCCTTTGTCATGCCTTGCAGCCAGCTGATTATGAACTAAAACTTCTATAACCTGTGAGCTGAAATAAACCTTTCCTTCTTTAACTTTGAGTGTTAGGTATTTTGTTTCAGCAGCATGAAAAGACATCTTTCATAGTTTTTTAGTAAGAGAGCCTGGAAGTCCTGCTGGGTATTTTATGGTACTTTTTCTTTCTCTCTCTCTCTCTCTCTCTCTCTACTTCTCACAAGTATATTATCATCACTTTCAGATAATACAATTTCCTAAGGTTCTGAATTTTGGGATAATATTGTTAAGGATACATCGCTCCTAGGGGACTGAGTGACAGTCTTAGTCCAGGGCCTGCAGAAAAAGCAAGCAAACTAGTTAAGCTACACTCAACAGCTCTTTCCTTAATCATTCCTGAATCTTAGTATACTTCTTGTTGCCTTAAGCATGGCAGTTGTCAGCATGGTAGAGAGAATTAAGATGTGTATGTACACATACCGACTCTCCACAACAAATCTAGTCATTATGTAATGCAAATATACTAATAAAAATTTTAAAATAAAAATATATTGAGTAGACTTCATGAAAGTAAAAAATTGTTCTCATCAAAAGGCACTTAAAACAATGAAAAGCCAATACATAGACCAGGAGAAAATATTTAAATATGTATATCCGACAAAATATATAAAGAACATGTATAACACAATAATAAAAAAATAGTATGCTTTTGTAATGAGTAAAATATATGAACCTATATATATATAAATTATATCTTAAAAACATATCAGATTGAATTCTAGTTAATGATATGCATGGTGAAGCATATGAGGTAAAGTATGCTGAGGTGTGCAATTTTGCAATATATCAAGAAAGTGATACGGATAGGTGAATTGAGGAATATATGTATATTATATATAATAAATTACTATTATGTTATACATAAATATATATAAAGTAAAATTAGCAGAAATGTTACTTGAATCATTTGTATGGTAAAGAAAGGTTATATATTGTATATCTCCCCCTTTTTTTTTTTAAGTTTTTTGAGACAGGGTCTCACTTTGTAGTTCAGGCTGGTCCTCAGCTTAGCCTCAAATTCAGCAATCTTCCTGCCTCTGCCTCCTCAGTGCTGGGATGATAGGCATGAGCCGTCATATCCAGTAATGTGGTATGTGGTACTGATTGCTGTTGGGTATGAGTCATCCAAACAATGTCAGCAACTCATCACCAAACAATGCCCAGCATTGCTGTATGTTGTTACTTGAGATCAAACTTGGGACCTTGAGCTTGCAGGGCAGGTGCCAGAAACACTGAGCTAAATCCCCAGCCTCCTGTCATTTTTTTGTGTATGACTGAAAATTTCATAACAAAATGCAGAAGAAAAGCAATATCCACCTACTCTGCGACATAAATTCCACTCCTAAATTTGTATCCGGAGTAAAAGAAAACCTATATCCACACAGATGCATACAAGAATATTTATGGAGCACTACTTCTCATAGTTCTAATCTGAAAACATGCCCATCAGCAGGAGAGGGGCCATACAAATTATGGTATCCTTATGGACTGGAGAAGTATGATACACATAAGATGGCTACTTATCTCAAACAACATGATAAGTTAAAGCTATCAGAGACAAATTCAGAGGTAGGAAATAGGAACAGTGATTTCCTGTGAGAAGAAGAAATTGATTGAAAGAGATACAGAGCATTTTTTGTGTGATGCGATGTTTACCCCGTGATTCAAGTGATGGGTACTTAGATATACACATTAACTTCAGTATGTTCAATTGTAGACTTGTGTAGGCTGGGAAAGAAAGGACTCAAAGTTTTAAGTGGAATTGTCTTTGTCTGTGTATCTGTTGGTGATAAATCAGAGGCAGTAGGGAACCCCAAACAGAAGGCAAAGGTAACAGATTTCATGTCAGGAATCCAACTCTACTTAGGAAGGCAGGTCTACTCTTTGAGCTGTCCTGAGATAGGAAAAGAGTTTCTCAATATTTCATGGTATAATGACAGATAATAATGATAATATAATCAATTTGTAGACAACATAGATTTCAGCCCCAAGTTCAATTAAAAAGAATCGTGGCCACACTAGCATGTTTTTTTTTTCTTGTTTTAGGAAATTTAAAAGAGTAAGTTCCTGCAGGGAAACTAGATGTCAAAATCGATGCATTGGAATGGCTGCCCTTTCCATAGGAAAGCCTCGCAGGCCCACTCAGAGTCCATTTTCTGCATAAGGCCAAGAAGGTGGGCTGGCTGCTTTGTTCCCATCCCTGAGCAGGTTAGAAGCAGCACATTAGAAATGGGAAGAAGGCAGTGAAATAGCCAGGGGCCATGTCACTCAGACAGCAAGTGACAGCTCACAGCAGGCAGCAAGGATGAAAGGATGGGAGAAATATAAAAAGCCAACCTAAATACTCAAGAGCACCATCGTGGGCGAGGGGGACTCCCATAGCTCAGTTTATTTAAATAGCATCTCAGGGGACCCCCATGTTTCACAGACCCATCCAAAGCCTTTTTAATGCCCTCCATGAAGAAACAGGAATTTTATAGCATCCATTATATATTATTTAACAAGTTAGAAAATTGCTGTATTTTTCCAAAATTTTAATGCACTGTATTTAGAATAATAAAGATTTCTGATTAGAAAGATAAACTTAAGTTACACAAAAAGGCCTTTTATAGCTTAATTATTCCTTAGCAATAATGAACAATGCATTGTTATGATGTATAATAAAGGTTAACTCGTCAAAATAATACAATAGATGACTATGTGTAAAAAAAATAACAAGAACCTCCACTGCTATTACCAGTACTGTTGTCTTGAACGTTTTGTTTTCTAAAAGCTTTGGAACACCATCCCTTTTGTTCTATGAGGGGTTGAAATATTAAGACCTGCCATACAATTCCTTTCTTCTGTCTGCCCGTTGTTAGATCAGATCAAACTGGGAATGCGTCATTAAGCAGTTCGGCGAGAAGACCTCATTCTGTGAAATCTTACTCAGTGGGATGACAGAATCAGTGTCTATTGAGTCACGAGAGCCAACTGCCCAGTTCTTTCCAACTCTGAATTCAGTGACTTCCCATCAGCAGCTTGAAAATGACTGTGGTGGTGGCTGTGCCCTGGGAAGGTCAGCACACACTATACATCAGGGCTCTTTTCTTTTTGGAGAGCTGCTGGTTCAACATTTACTACCACACAACTGGAGGAATCACACTCTATAAACACGTCGGATGGTCCTAGGTTCCTTCATACCTCCTGTGGCTCTTCCCTTATGAAGAAATGTGAACTGTTACAGATGGGCAGTCCTCAGGATAATCTTGTTTTGTGACTTGAATTTTATTGGGTTCCAGCTAACCTAGTTTAATTATTAAGTTATCCAAGCATTGAGGACAAAATAAATGACAAAAAAGAAGAAAATAAAGATCGTAATGCCGGTAGTATTCTAAAATATGACTTTAATAACACTTGCTCTGAAGAAATCATCTGTTTTCGTCAGGTTATTATAGGTCATGGAAGAAACAGACAAGTTACAGAAGCAAATATTGCACGGCTAGCTTCATATTTAAGAAAAGAAGGGGATCGCAAGTCCCCCCAGAGACAGGCTTTTATCAGGGAAGGTATAACAAGCTTTTCCATTATGTGGTATTTGACGCTCTTGAGAAAAGCAAGTTCACTTAAACCACTTGCTCCGCTGCTGGTGAGTGGTATTTATGATTTTAAGGAATTTCATTGCTTTTGTGAACAACAACAACAACAAAAAATCATCCAACTGATGATGATATATACAACCTATTTGAGACTGAAATTTTGACAAGTGCTCCCCTGTAGGTACCTATGAATTTATGACTAGGCTTTTACTGCTTTGAAACAATTACAAATTCTTAAATGGGGCCAGAACTGTCATTATAAGAAAAAAAAAAGCCCCCCCCCCAAGTTTTTCTTTCCTCTTTAAAGCTGGAGAGATACTTAGTTATATTTTAATAACATGAATGGTCTCCGTATTCTAGTCCCATTTTTGATCTCCAAAAGCAGGAATGAAAAATGTGCTTATTGAATAAATTCTGTTAACTAATATAGTTGGTTCATCACAGTCTCTGAATTTTATGCAGCAGCCCTAAACTGTAGATGTTTATCGAATCCCCATAGACCAAGCATTCTGCTTGTCAGTATAGAAATATAAAGGAATGATCAAGAGATGGTTCCTATCTTCAAGGGATCTGATACTAGAGGAAAGAAACTCATCATTTTATAATGAGTTATTAATTTCAAAAATATTCCGAAGACGAGCAGGCCATTTCCTGCTCATGACATGTCTGAGAAAGGATAGGCATGTCCTTATCCCTAACATGTTCAGCCGTGCCCAGTACATGTGTCCATAGTCACTGTACTTACGAAGAAGTCTTGTTCCTTCGTGTTATTTTTATAAACATCTATTACCATTGAGTCTAAAAGCAATGATTTAAATTCCTGGGTGCCAGGATGTAAAATCAATTAGCTTCTCTTACAGCCACGCATGCTTAGTTTTCTAAGGCTAATTTACTTTTTCTGCATGAGTTTGTCTTTCAGATCCATGGAGCATATCCTTCATCTGAAGAAAAAGCCAGGGCCGCACTGTACCAAGAAGAGAGCCTGAAATGCACAGTGTTAATCTCTCCACCTCAATGTGTGCCATTAACATGACTTTACACCTCCCAGGTTCTGATGAATACTAAGATGTAGGAAGAAAAAAAAGGAAATCTGAACTTCCTAGAAGGGTATGAATAGCTTGCCAACTTCCTTAATTGGAATATTATCATTAGACAATAGAGAAAACAGGATAAATTGCAATTGGAAAAAAAAGACACATGAAAATCAAGAAAAATATTGGGTAAATCCATAAAATGCAACTTTGAATTTGCCAAAAGGTTTAAAAGATAAGTCACGTGAGATGTTGTTCCTCCTTCAGTATAATTTTCTCAGTAGCCCAGCAAGCACCACGGAGAACTTGAACATGGGGTCTCTGAAGTCATGATTGACCAGAGGCAAAATGAACCCATTACCATCAGGGAGTCCACGCTGTGTGTCCTGCCCCAGCATAAACCTCTGCTCATCCCCCCTTCTCCACCCACCTGCCACCCTGGGCAAAGCAAGACAGAAGATCCTGGGCGGCCAGCTCTCTGGGGTAGGGCTGTTTTTGTTACTGAACAATTTTACAAAACAATTCCTCACCTCTTCTGGCCTCAATTGATTCCTGACCTGCCCTTCTTCATCCAATTTTCCTGATGATCAGATGGCACTGTGCGTGAGAAAATGAAAAGTAAAACCCCTTGCAACTGTGCTTATTGCTTATTCCAGATGGTCTCTTCCTAATACATGAAAGAAGCTTAGATGTATGAAACCACATTATTGCAGGTTTTTTCTCTAGGCTATATTGGGAACTTCCAAAATTGCCCATGTTTCACTCATCAGCTGTATTACTTCATTAAGGAGAAGATTGAGTGGGGTAGCAGTTAGGGTATGGGACCGAACAAAATTCTTCCTGTGTTCTTATCTGACTCTGCCATTGTTTTGTGATTGCTTCAGGGAAAAGTAGAATGCCTTAATATGCTATAAAAACAAATACATATCACTGATATTTACTTTGAAAAAGGATCATGAGATTTTGAGTGGATTCCTAAAAGCTTTCTAAGTGAATTTGTTCTTTGGAGCCAAATTTATTTTCTAAAGCAATTACCTATTGTATACTTAAAATGAAGAGGAAAGTAATCTTGACTGGGGCTTCTACTTTGTCTCTGGGCATTATGCTTCCATTCATAGCCAATCCTTGCAAACTGGTGTATTTAACATTACAGCTGTTTCTACAGAACAGGAAGTTGAGGCTCAATAACTCACCCAAAATTACCAGCTACGGTGACAGAGCTGGGATTAACACTCCATCTCTGATGTGAAGTTCTTGTCTGTTTCTCTCAGACACCTGCTCCTCACCGTGTGGCCCCTGCAAACACAACCTGGTGTCACCTCATATTACTTAGACATACAGAGCCTCAGGGCCACCCCTCTGCTCACTAGGTCAGAATCTGCATTTTAGTGATTCTCATATGACATTCTTCAGCTTTTCACCAGACCACTTGCCCTGTCAAATAAACTGCTCACCTAACTGGTTATCTTCACACCTGACCTGGCTCATGGCTAAGCCCCCAACACTCACCCTTATACTTCTCCCAGCTACAGCACTGGTTTATTCCAACATCATAACCCTCCAGTATTATGCCATAACTAATGGCACGTGAACTGTTTCCTGTGCTGGAGTATAGCTCCGTGAGAGAAGGATGGATCATGTCTAGCTCTGTGTTCTGTGCACCCAGAACTGAAGTAATGTTAGATTAAATGAAACATCAAGTAGCATTTCTTAGTATCTCCAGAGCCCCACGGTCCTGGGGTTGGGACTCAGGGCTTTTATAGTGAGCCACATCCCCATGCTTTTTTAATTTTGAGACAGAGTCTCCTTGAGTTGCTATTTCTTTTTGTTATCTCTTCTCCAAATGTCACCCTGGCTACCAGGCCTGACACTCCTCTTTCTGAGAACCACAACTACTCTCGATGGAAAAGGTTGCTGGTAGACACCCAGGCAGAGCCTCCTCTAGCCCAGGAGAAAGGCCCTGCAGTGTGCACTCTGAGGCCATAAGGCTTCCTAATCTGTGCCACTAATAAGCTGCACGACTTTGGTAACCTTTCAACTCCTTAAATTTCCCTTCTCTATCAAAAGCAGATGAAGCTTGAGTTCTGAAATGCAGGAATTTTTTTTTTTTTTTTTTTGCCTATCATGATCTAATATCCTCAAACCTTTAAACCACAACCTGTTCTTTACCTAAAGCTGTAAGAGGAAAACAAACAAGCTCAAAAAGGATGAAGAAAGAATAAGACTATGATCTTGATCCAAAAGAGAAGAGACCCCTGAGGGAAAGCCATTCATATTGAAGAGATTTTCGGAGGTTTTCTTAATCATGACCGTTCCCTGACCTGACAGTTCTGATGTGTTATTCTTGGGCAGGCTGCTTTGAGTTTGGTACCTGCAGTGTCGTTGTAACAGAAACCAAATTGGCCAGTTGTGTGGAAAACTGTGTTCAGTCCTGGAAAGAGGGGAGAGAATATAAACTTGTTCTCTCAACTCTCTCTCATAATTCTCAACTACCTGCCTCAGTAACACAGCTGAGAAGTGTATCTCAGATCAATGCTATTAGTGCAAATTGTAATAAATTGAATTCGCAAGTGATTTACTTTTTTGTCACTTTTTTAAAGATATTATTCAAACTTATCCTGACCACTGTCACTAATTTCTCACTTCCAACTATTTTCCCTCCTAGCCCTGCAGGTTGAAGTCAAGGCCTTGGCATTGAACTGCACTCCCAGCTCTTTTTTCAATTTTATCTTGGGACACATTCTTCTAAGTCACAAATTTTCCCAGGCTGAGTTTGAACTCATGGTCTGCTGTCTCATCCTTCCAGAGTGCTAGAATTATAGGAATGTATAGATGAATACCAATATGGTATAGCATACCTATAATCCCAGCATTTAAAAGGCTAAGGCAGGAGGATCAGTGCAAGTTCAAGGCCAGCCTAGGCTACATAGTGAGTTCAAGGCCAGCCAGAACTACATAGTGAGACATACTGTCTTAAAAAAAAGGGAATTCATCAACCTGCTTGCCTTTTATCCTTTCATGCCTGTCTATACTTTCCTGAAAGGAAGAGGAAGATGATATTACAGAGAGCTCTCAAGGAATCCCATGTAACCAATGGTTTAGTTATATTTTACCATGTACCTATGGTGTAAATATATGTACTTTACATCTATATATAATAGTTTACATCCAATGATACATATACATACCAGTATCAATATATTACTACATAAAAATAAAATTTAAGTCTCACAAAAGTGTACTTATTCTTTTTTTTTTTTTTTGAGACAGGGTCTTGCTTTGTAGTTTAGGCTGGCTCTGAGGTCACTATGTAGCCCAGGCGAGCCTCAAACTCACAGCAGTCCTCCTGCCTCTGCCTCCTGAGTGCTGGGATTACAGGTGTGAGCCACCATGCCCCACAATGTGGTATGTGGTACTGATTGCTGGTGAGCATGAGTCACCATACCCAGCAGTGTGGTATGTGGTTATCAGGGGTCAAACTTGGGACTTTGCCCTTGCAAGGCAGGTGCTGGAACCACTGAGCTAAATCCTCAGCTCCCAAAGTATGCTTGTTTGTAATTTTTCAAAACATTCAGTTAAAAACAATAGCACACACAATCCATTAAATTGGTTTTACAACCATTAATGAATAGCACCTCAAGAGTTCAAAAACATTTCTTTAGGAATATCCTAAATGTTTCAGCCTTGAGCAGTTACTTACTGTCAAGTAGCCAAAAGTGATCAATTTGGTGTCCTTTTCACAGGCGGAGTTAGAGTTCCGGCCAACAAAACCCAACAGCTGCCTTGGAAGCTGTCTGTGATCAGTTCGGCCAAAACAGACAAAATAAAGTCACTCCAATTAGAAGTTGTGAGTTCTGTAAAGTAGTTAGCCAAGCAGGTATTAAGCCATAAACATATTGT
>PVIR01013728.1:0-41768 GCA_004026965.1 Petromus typicus
GGAGGGAGCCGCAGTCAAAGGGAGAGCTCGGAAGCTTTGTGGTCTGGGCAGCGTGCTTCAAAGGCATCATTTCCCACAGACTGAGTCTGACACAGCAGGTCCTTGACTTATGAATGAGTTGTATTCCAGGGAACATTCATAAGTCAGATTTATTCATCACTCTGACAAAATGAGCCTTATACACCTTTGACATAAACATATGACATAAACCAAAATAAAAACAAATGTGAGATCCGTTCGTATCTGTGAAATTTTACAACTTGAATGTCTGTTAAATCAGGAACTTATTGTAGTTCAAAATTGCTGATGCTCGTACAAACCTCTGTGTGTAAATTATTGGTAAATACAGGAATATTGTAGATGTGATGTGAGCCCTGAGCTGGGCAAAAAGCATGAGGGGAGTCACTTCGTGAGGATCGTCCTGAGATGAACTTAGCACCCCAGCATAGCCGAGCTGCTGCAGCATCCACTTGAGATGTCTGTGATCATCAGGGGTCAGGTCAAGGGCCGGAGCCCTGCTTACCGCGTTCTCTGTCCGCACCCACTCAGCCCTCAGCCAACCCCAGGCCCAGCACTGGCTGGGCGTTAGAGGGAAGGCACCTGCTTCTGTGGCGAGGCCAGGGCAGTGGCCACGCACGGCAGCTCCCTCCACCTGTGAGAGTGAAGCCCCAGGAGAAATGAAGGGATCATGCACAGAAAGCTTCTCACTTCCGTAGAAAAGCGCATGCCCTGTTGCTGCAGCTCTGGGTTACTCTGCTGATTGGGATCTTTTTTCATATGTAAAATTCAGTGAGACCACAGCAGAAAATAGGCCTGCCCAAGCTAAGGGGCCTTGTTTAATTCTGACTAATGCCCAACTCTCAGCCTGCCACAAAAGGTCTCTCAGAAGGGAAGCTGTCAGGGAATAATAAGGGGCTATTTACAGTCCTTAGCCAAGACTCCCACATCCCTTCGCAGCTCAGTCAGCAAGCATGAGCTGGAAGCCCGAGATTCTGTCCTGTATTTAATCCCAGGAAGTGTGAATTGTCTGCATGATTATTGACACGCTGAGTACGTCAAAGATGCAGTGACAGGTCTACATGGTTGCTTCAGGATTCTGCGTACAGTATGGAGCATTCAACTCGCTTTGGTTGAAGTCCTACAGTTTAGTTTATCCAGAAGGAAAACTAAGCACGCAAATCCGGAGAGCTCTGTATGTTTCAGAGTAACTTGTTCAGGCTCTGCCTTTAGCGAGGTCCTTTATCTCCCTAAATTCGTTTTCTTTTTTATGGAAAACAGAGAGTAACAGCTTCTCTTGCTGAATTAAGAGACTGTCATGAATTAATCTTTATAAATAGCTTAATACAGCACCTGGAACAAAGCAGTCACTCAATAAATGGTAACCAGTGTTCCCGAAGTATTTGCTGCTATATTTTCTTTCATATTTTGTTTTTGACATATTATAGGCTCTGTGGTTTCAAACCTACAGTCATATTTATATTCACAAGCCTTCCGAGCTGATTTGAATTGCAGTTAAGAAGTGTATTAAATCATTTCCATAGTACTCTTTTACTTAAAGGCCTTTTATTTTTCTAGAGTTGTCACAAGTTTCCAGCAAAATTGAAAGGAAGCTGCGGCTACGTTCCATACCCTGCCCACACACAATGTTTTGCCCCCGTTGTTAACAGCTCCCATCAGAGTGCCACCTTTGTTATAAATGGGGAAAAAACATGGACTCATTATTGCTCAAAACCATAGTTTATGTTAGAATTCACTTCTGGTATTGAGTATGAGATGGAATTGAATGAACCTGTAATGGGATATATCTACTTTTTTTCCCTGTGAAAAATAGGGATTGAACCCAGAGTTTCATAATGCTGCATATGCACTTCACCTACGTTGCCATTTTAAAAATTTACTCTTTATTGTGTACACTTAAAGTGTACTCCTTGATATTTTGAAGATTCCCTTCATCATAATATACAAAGCACTACCCTTGGCCTAAAGTCCTCTGTGTGTCGCCTCTTCACCCTCCCCCACACCTGGAATCCACCGAGCAAGTTTCCTGTTTCCATGGTTTTGTTCTTAGCCTTCTTTTCTTCCCCCAGTAAAAACTGAGCTACATTTTCAGCCCTTTTCATTTGTGAAACGGCGCTCTGCTAAGTCACTGAGTTGCTCGCCTGGGCTCAGACTCGCCTTAGCCTCCGAGTGCTAGGTTACAAGTGTGCACCACACCTGGCTGCTCCGGTCCGTCTTGAAGGAGGTTTGAACATGTAGCTTATGATTACAAAATGCTAGATTGAAACGTATTGCTCGTGTGTGAGTCTCTTCTCACCCGAAACTGTGACTGACTGTAAAATAGTTACCAGAAGGCGTGTTGTTTGTGACTGCGGATTACTGCTATGCGGATAGGCAACCACTGAAGGACTGGTAACTTCCTGTTTGCCTGGCTTCTGGTTCTCATCATGAGGTTTGTGTTAGGATTTTGCAGGTTCCCTTACCTGGTTTTGGTTGCAGATGACACACAGATGAGCGGTAGCTGAGGACCCCTGATCTGCATTCCACCACTTCATAGTGTCACCAAGGGTACTCAAGGCCTCATGGACACTTATGCGGAAAGCACAAGTTTATTTGGGAACATTAAATACGTGCAGATTGTTGCCAAGCAAAAGCCAATACATGGTTGGAGCTCGGTCTTCATCCTGGCCCTCGGTGCCACCCATTGGCTGCCAGAGTTGGTCTCATCTCTGGGGAGTAGGTGGTGTCAGTAGGCGTTACCTAAAATCTGCTGGGCCCCTCCCTGTGACTCCATGTAGGACCCAAAGTCCTGGAAAGAGACAGCTTAGTCTGTACTTGTCCAGGTGAATCTCCTTAGTCATGGCCACAGAACAACCCTGAAGTTAGTGTAGACTGCAGGGCTGTGAGCTCCACATCGGACACAGAAGATGTACATTTCTGTCTTTATTTGAACAAAAATATTTGAGTACTTGCGCGCTGCCCTCAGACTCCTAAATGGTATGAGTTCCTCTTCTTCTTCTTCCCACTGTGTGTGATTTGGAAGTACCCTCTGGCCCCAAGGGATGAGGGTGGCCATCTTTGCTGCCCAGTTTCTGGCCCTGTGCCCACTGCACAGGCCCATGGCAGAGGTCAGGGCAAGTCCTTGAGGCTGTACTAGACCCCTCACCTCAGAAGTAAGCTACCTATCTTTTCCTGATTGACAAAGGTGCTTTGAAAAAATTGACTTGGAAACCCTGCTGCAACAAGCACTGCCACTGCCTTCTGAGTTGTTCCTTGTTCACGGCGGCTGTCTTAACTCAGAACATATACAACATAAGCGTTCGCAACACCCCCACTGAATTGTGATTGATTCCGGTTTGAAGGCATAGGTAGCAGTAAGAGATGTGCCTTGACATAGTTTTAATATAGTAAAGACTAGGACATCTGTTGTGGTTATACAAAAGACTCTGCTGACTAGCGAGTGCTGAGTCCAGCGGGGGTGCTAGCCCTGGGGTTTGGCATCTACCTTTTTTTCTTTCTTGCTTGCTCCGGCTCTGATCCCATCTCAGGTCAGCCAGACACTCAGAAAGAGCTGTTGGATCCTGCCACTGCCCTTAGTAGTGTCTTTTAAAGATCACTGTCTGGGCCAAAGTAGAAGCCTTATATGGACCTAAGGCTGTTATAACCCATTCAAGATGAAAATCAAATAAAATGAATTAGAAAATTCAAAATTGAAAGCTGGGCATGGTGGCTCACATCTCTAAGCCTAGCACTTAGGAGGCAGAGGCAGGAAAATTGCTGAGTTCAAGGCTAGTCTGGGCTACATAGTAAGTTCAGGGCCAGCCTGAACTACAAAGTGAGACCCTGTCTGAAAAAAACTAAAAAAGATTCAAAGTAGACTTGTGGAACCAAATGCGTTTTTTTTTCAACTGGAAACATTGCAGAACAGCTTCATAGCGAGCATGCAAACTAGACACCTGGTGTCGATGGGCGGCAGCGGTTTAACTCACCTTTGCTCTTTGAGCATCTTTTGAGGTTGTGACGTGGGCACACTGCTACACAACACAGCTGCTGCCTGCAGAGCTGTCTGTTACGCACTCTGGTGTCTTAACTCAAAACACATAGAACAAGATAGTGGCAGGGACCAAGTGCAGGGGCTCCCCAATCCGAGGTGTGCTGGCTATGGGATCCTTTTGCGTCACTTGGGTGATGGTTGAAATCTTACCTGATCTGTGCAGGGTGCCATTACAACTTGTCTAAGCTCAGGAAACATAAGCTTTGACCAGATAAAGGACTCTCATTACCACAGTAGCCGTCCTACACCTTCTGGAGATGTTTGTTTTTAAATACCTTGTCTTCATGTGTCAGATCAACATTAGCTGACATAGATCACAAAGACATGATTTCTGGACATAACAGACCAATCCAGAGAGCAAGACAGCTTGCATAATCCCATTTACAAGAATTAAAATACAGAACCTACTTACATATAGGCATAAAAACACAACACATCGCTTGGGGGACTGCTGTGCATATTAAAGACAAGATTTTCACATACTTAATTACCTCCAGTGAGCAGATGCTTACTGATCTCTAACTGGAGCTGGCACTGTTGTAAGCTCCAAAGAGTTAGCAATTATTAGGAAACAAAAATATCTGCTGTCATGGAGCTCACATTCAATGGTATACACAAACAATAACAACAGAAACGTGGTGGGTAATGAATGTTGTAGAATGCAAGACAGAGGGAGAAAAAGGTGAGGAGAACTGGGGAGCGGTCATATTTTAGACAGAGGGAGTGAGCCCTGTGTCTTTTAGTTCCAAGAGCCCTCTGTGCAGGTGGAACCATAAACGCACAGAGGAAGCCAATTCAGGACCTCAGGCAGAAGGAAGATGTGTTCTGAGTGTGTCAATAGGAGTGTTGACTGTCACATGAGAAAAAGAAGGGGCTGTTGCAAATCCAGGGCCTATGGTCATGGCTTGGACTGCAGTGGCAGTGAGTGTGATAAGAAGTGACAGAAGTGTGCGTGCGTGCGTGCCTGTGTGTGTAGAGAATATTCAGACAGACACAGGTGCTGACAGACGGGCTGGGAGATGGGAGAGCAACAGAGGAGTGATTGCAGACATCAGGCTCGGGCCCACGGGACTGCGAGAGTACAGCCCACAGGGGGAAGGCTGCTTGTGGAGGGAGCAGCCCAGTGTCAGGAGCTCAGTTTTGACCAAGGAGAAAAAAAGTAGAACTGCCTTGCTTCATAGATGATGATTGTCTATCCAGAAAATCTGAATCGATGAAGAAACTCCTGAAGCAATACAATAAACAGTTATACCAAAGTTGAAAATATAAAGTTACTATACAAACAAATCAGTTGGTTTTCTGTATACCCACAAAGAACAATAAGAAATTTGAAATTAAAAATGCATTGAGATTTATATTAACACTTGTACGCATATATATACATTATACCTATATATACATATATGTACATGTATATAGACACATATATATATACTTGTATCTATACGTATAGATACATGTATAGATACATATCTATACATATCTATATGTATAGATATATGTATATAGATATATAGATACATATAGATACATGTATATACATGTATCTAGATACATGTATATATGTATATCTATACATATATAAATATATGAATGATATGAGGAAAGCTATAAAACTGACAAAAGATACAAAAAAACTAAGTGTATGGAGAATGGAGAGATGGAGCGTGCCCACATTTAAACACTCTATATTGTCCGGATGTCAGCTCCAGTGACGTCTCGGCTTGTTCTTTCCTGGACATTGACATGCTGATTCTAAACTTCTATGGAGAGGTGAAAGACGCGGAATAGCCAGTGCAATAGGAAGAAGGAAAACAGTTGACCAAGTGACACTAGCTCCATGTGAGAGTTGCCACAAAGGTCCGTGAGTCAGAACAGGGTAGAACTGGTGAAGACCAGCCAAATGGGACAGAACTGAGCATCCAGGGACCCCAGTCACCTGGTCTGTGACCAGGGGGCAGAGCCAGCGCAGCAGAGCAGAGTCTTCTAAACAAATGGTGCTGAGCAGCTGGACATCCACATGCAAAAAAATGAGTCTAGGCACAGATCTACACAGGAGTTAACTCAAAATGGTCTGTAGATCTAAAGATAAAACACAGAACCTTAGGACTGGAAGATAACAGAAAATATAGATGATGTCAGGTATGGTGATGAAATTTTTAGATACTTCACTGAAAAAGCAACCTGTAAGAGAATCGATAATCTAGACTTCATTAAAATTAAAAGCTGCACCACAAAAGACAATCTTGGAAGAATGAGAGAAGCCAGAGATTAAGAGAAAATATTTGGAAAAGACACATCTAATAAAGAACTACTTTCCAAAATATGCAAAGAATTCTTATAACTCAATAAGGAAACAGACAGTGTGATAAAAATGGGAAAAACCTGAACAGACACCTATGAAGAATATGTACTGATGACAAGGAAGCGTGGGCAAAGATATCAACACCATCTGTCATGAAAATAAACAAATTAAAATGACTTACCCCTGTGTACCTGTTAGAATGTCCAGACTCCACTGACAGTAAATACTGGCCAGGATTTGGAGTAATAGGAACTTTGATTTATTAGCGTGGGAATGCAAAATGCTACTACCACTTTGGAAGACGGTTTGACAATTGCTTGTAAATCTAAACCAGTGGTGACTCTCCTTAGTGTGTACCCAGATGAGTGGAAAACTCATGTCTGAAAACCTGATGGCAGATTTTTAATAACTGCCAGAATTGGGAAGTAATCAAGATATCTTTCAGTTGCTAAATGGATAAATTGTGGTACATCAAGATAAAGGAATATTATTTAGCATTGAAAAGAAATGAACTTTCAGTCCATGAAAAGTACAGGAACCTTAAATCTATATGACTAAGTGGTAAAAAAAAAATGCACTTGAAAAAGCTGCGTACTGTAAAATTCCAACTATGTAACATACTGGAAAAGCTAGAACTCTGGAGACAGTAGAAAGATTAGTGGTCGCCAGGGCTGTGGGTTTGGGTTTGGTTTGGAGAGGTGGTGGGAGGGGTGACCGGGGAACACAGAGATTTTCAGGGCAGTAAAACTATTCTGCGTGATGCCACAGTGGTGGATCCCTGTCGTGCATTTGCACAAACCCATTCTACACCACGAGTGAACCCTCACTACACCCGGTGAGCGGACTTCGGCTTACGTTCATTGCTCTGGGCTTCCTGCTCTGACCCTAAAACTCCTCTAAAAAGTGAAATATTTTACTTCATGATACTTGTGATTTTAACATACAAATGAAACATGTAGTTGTAATCTATAAAAACTATGAATGTGTATGATAATTCTGCTTGGGAAGATAAACAGTAAGAAATTATATTCCTGATAAAGTGTGCTATATGTGTACACAGAAGCCTTGTAACTAGTATCTTCTCAACATGAGATCAGTGACAAGAGGAATGAATAAAAATGAAGCTCCTTCATTAGACTAAGCAATGGAACATCTATTTTTAGTTACTAAATAAAGTTCTCTGGAAATCATGAATAATAAGTGGTAAGCAACCAAACCATTCTGTGGGTTTAAGCCTTGTGGTGGTTTAAAGTTCACTAATTTGGTCTTGCCAGTGGCTGCAATTTGATTATACCCCTTTTGCCTGCCAAGGTGCATTCTATCCCGCTCCCGTCAGCAACCAGCACCATGTCGGCTTGTGTAGAAATCAGAAATACATTAAGGAACTGGGCATTTGAAGACAGTTAAACAAATTTAAAAAAAAAGGGAAAGAAGAGATATTAAGTGTGACAAAATGTCAAGTGATAGAGGAATCATAAAGGAAATAAATGGAATAATTTGAGACCCTGAGGGTAAGGAAAAAATAGGGAACAAGAAGACTAAAAAAAGGAAAGAAAATAGTGTTAGTAGCAAGAGCTGTTAAACAGGCGAAGTTTGAAAAAAAATGGAGCAAAATGACAAAGTCGGAACACTGCAGTTTGCAAAGTAGAACAGCCTCCCACCGTCCCTTCCACTCGGTGACCTGAGCCTCAGCCTCGTGGGCCCTTGTATCCCCCGGAGACCCTGGGCCAAGCCTGCAGCCCTTCCAGTCATCAGCAGTTGGAGAGGCACTGCTGTATCTAGGAGTAAAGGCCAAGGGTGCTGTTGAGGGTCAAGTTATATAGAGCTGTAGACACTCACTGTGTCAGCGTCTGTCTTTTTTCAGAGATTGTATTATAGTTTCATGAAATGTAAACATCAGAAAATTACCTGGAGGGTACACAAGTCCTCTACTATATTTGTTTCCTTCTGTGAATGGGTACTTACTCTAGAATAAAACTTTAAAAAAACATATCTTAAAAAAAAAACCAGGATTGGAAAATCATTGAAAAAAATCTTAACATATACAAGAGTAGTCTGTATGCACCTGCGCACACACACACACAGAGCTTGATTCATATTTATTTATAAGTGGAAAAGACAAAAAAGCATACTTTCAGAGTGTCGTGTTGAGACTGAGAAAACAAACTTTTTAAAAAAATTAAAATCGACCTGTTCAGATGTTAGTGCCAATAAAAGAGAAATACACCTCCTTGCAGAAACAAAATGCTTCTATTTCATCCAGAGACCTACCCTGTAAAGTCTTATCTGTGAGTGATGTCGTGCCTAATACTGTTAATTGCATGTCTTGTTACAGGGACAAGCAGATCTTTTGAAATACGCTAAGAATGAGACTTTGGATAACCTGAAACAAATCCATTTTGCTGCTGTTTCGTGTGGACTGAACAAACCAGGCACTGAAAACACTGAGGTACAGAAGCCACGCCGGAGCCTCGAGGTGATACCAGAAAAAGCAAACGATGAGACCGGGGACTAGAGCGACTTTCTACAAACCGTTATGGAGTTTATAACTCTAGGACCAATTGTAGTCAAAAGAGACATTTCCTTTGCACTCGATAATGAGAATAATATTTGGGATTTTAAAGCACAACTGGAATAGCTAATTACAGTCTATTAAAACTGTGAATGTATGTAGCAATCCTGTGTGTGAAGGCAAATAAACTCTCTAACAAGAAATTATATTCCCAGCCAAAACATGCTATATTTGTATACAAAAACCTTCTAACTCGGTTCCAGTATAAAAAACAAATTGGTCACTTTTGTTCCATTGAGAAACAGATATTTTCCTAAGTGAAAATGATTTCTTAAGATTGGAAATGGATCAGACTGCCACATGAGTATTTATTGATGCTAAGACCGTGTGTGGTTGTTTTTTATATGTGTGGTTGCCAGAGTCTGGGTGATAGATGATGTTGGTGTCGTGCTTGCTGAGCCGCACTGACTGAGGAGGATGAAGTGGGCAGGTCGGTTCCCTGGACCTGGGCACCGTGGCGAGCCGTCGGGGAGGACGAGGACAAGGACGAGGCCGTGCAATGGGACTGACACTCCCTGCTTGAAGACTCGTCGTTTCAGCACACGGGGCGTCGGACAACGCAACAGCAACAACCGGGCAGCGATGCCTTGTACATAGTTTTTCACTGTATGAAGTCGTGTTCACATTAAAGAGATGTTTTATGATATTTCTCCAATAGCACTACATGGTTTTAATGAAACTTTAACTCAAAATTTCAAGTGCAAAATAGTCTGCTCCGAAGCATAGCCAGTTACTTGTTAAATGGCTTTGTTGAAAATAAATAAATTGAAAGCAGCTAGAGAGCGTGGAACAGATATAGTTTTCCTACAGAAAGCCTTTGTTTCTCCTCCATCTTTGAAGGATACTTGTGTACCCGCCGCGTTTTTAATCCAAGCTTTTATTTTCAAGACCAGTGAAGTTTTTGAAGATTTTTTAAAAAAGATACTGTACACTGCAGCCCAACTATTGCTTCTTCTAAATTAAAATTGCTTTCAAATTTAGGAAGAGCCAAACCTCTATTTAGTGGCCTCTGTTTTGTATTGTGTTTTCGAGTGTGTGAACCAGATAGATGTCTGTGGTATCTGCTGGGAAGCTCATTATCTGTGCCCTCACGATGAAGCAGATGCTCCGCTGAGGAGCCCAGGAGCTTGGATATCCGTTTACAAAACAATTTCTTTGCTTTGTACTTGCCCTTCTGTTGTAATAGTGTACCGAGGCTCCGTCTCCACCGGCCTGCTGCCTGTTAGAAAGTGAACTTGCCTGTTACTCAAATCGCAGTGAAGGTAACCGGCAGCTGGTAACTTGGGCTTTGGCTTGGGGTTGAACTCTTTATGGAGGAAATGAATAGAAAATAAACAAGAGGATAAACCGGAACCTTGATAGGAGGACTGCAGATCATCATTAGCAGTCCTGGAACTTAAAGAGACGGTGCTCAAAGTGAAAATGCAGAAATCATAGAAGGCTTGAATTGTGAAAATGCCGGACACTGTCTAATTTGTGAGCTAAATGATTTTGATGGCACGACTTGGGTCATGCGTGGCAGTCCACACTGGCCTGGAGTCAGCAGTCTTCAAACTGAGGGGTCAGTGAGGTCGTTCAGGCTGACACATCTGTTCCATATGGAGGATTTGCAGCTAGAAAAATAAAATTTACCACTTGATCGTCCAGTCCATTACGTATCACGGTCCTGGACCCAGCCCAGGCCTTGCTCCGCCTTTTATATTTTAAAAATGAAGTTTCTGGGGCAGGGTTTTAGCTCAGTGGTTCTGGCGCCTGTCTTGCAAGTGCAAGGGCCCAGGTTCGATTCCCGGTAACCACATACAATACTGGAGACGTGGAGACTCACGCCCAGCAGCAATCAGTACCACACACCACAGTGCCGGGCGTGGTGGCTCACGCCTGTAATCCCAGCACTCGGGAGGCAGAGGCAGGAGGATTGCTGTGATGTGAGTTGGAGGCTGAGCTCAGGGCCAGCCTGAACTACAAAGCGAGATCCTGTCTCAAAAAAATAAATAAATAAATAAAATAAATACATACATAAATAAAAATGAAGTTTCTGCAAAGGCATAAGCCAAATGATGGGGAAAAGCAAGCCCAGTGGTTGAGGGTGTTCCCAAAAGCTGCGGTATTTCCCCTACTCATTCTGCTGCATAAATGTACCATCCGTGGGTGAAGATGATGCCCCCAGTCAGCAGCGACAAATTTATTGCCAAGTGAGCCAGTATGCCCTTTGCCTCATTCCTAAGGAAGCAGGAAGCATTGACCAGACTGGCTAGGACCACAGATAGGATTTAAGGAACTTTATAAATAGGAGCTGGCCTGCTCTGAACGGAAGCTACTATGCCTCCTAATAAGTCTCCTGATAATGTGAGGTCCTGATCCTGGGCTTCTAAGTTGTGGACAGTCTGTGTGATATGGGGGCTCCTTCCAGGACCTACCCTCCTTAAATGAGGAGCATCCATTTAAATTACTGTAAATACAAAGAATTGCCTGGCATGTTGACTGACACATGTGTCGATCTGAATATACATCAATCAATTTTTTTAAAAAAAAATCTCCCTTTCACAATACTGGCTGAGCATGGTGGCACACACCTGTAATCTCAGCTGATCAGGAGGCTGGCAAGTTCAAGGGTACCTGGGCAACTTAGCAAGACCCTGTCTCAGAAAAGATAAAAAGAAGGGCTGGGGGTACAGCTCAGCCATGTCTTCCTGGCAAGTGCAGGATCCTGAGTTAATTTCCTGGTACTGAATGAATAGATTAGACAGACAGACAGACAGAACTGAAGATGTAGCTCATCCCTCTGTGGGTTTAAGCCCTAGGACTGGGAGGAGAAAATGTCACACTGGCTGAGTGTGAATGGAACCACTGGTGTTGATTGATGTCATGTCTGTGGCGAAAACCTTGAGACAGTTGCAAACACCCTAAGCACATTCAGCCTCCTCTTCACACTCAGTAAACGTATCAGCCACGTGTTGGTCTGTTTTCCTCCTTTTGGCAGGTCCAGCTTCAAAATGGCAGGAAGGAAATCAGGGAACACTAACAGTCACCACCTCTGAGTGCAGGAGCCGGGAGGGGACTGGATTTTGTAGGCTGGGTGTGACGAAGGGTCCCCTTCTTCCCCTCCCACTCAAGCAGTCTTCACCTTGAGGCCTCATTTGCTACAGTGAGAAACTTTAAATTTGTTGAACTTCAACTATTTTTAAAAGTTACAGGGCTGGGGGTTTAGCTCAGTGGCACTCTGTTGACCTTGCAAGCACAAGGGCCTGAGTTCGATCCCTGCTACTGCCAAAAAAAATTATAAATAAAAATTTATATAATGCGTGTATCCAATGAGTGAAACTACCCAAGGTGGATAGACCTGTCTAGCATTTACAGGCATTTAGCATGGCTGCTCAGTTACTTAACTAATGCTCACTGTGGACCGACGAAACACCTGCGTCTGTTGTGAGGATTTTCTGAGTTAGGTCCATCAGTGAGACTCTTTGTTGGGGCTCTTTGCTGAAGTTGTGTTCAGGATGCTTCACATAGATGTTACTTTGCTGAATGTCTCCCTAAGGGCTCAGATCCCAGTTTAGCGCCAATGGGAAGTGGTAGAAATTTTAAGATGTGAGGCCGAGCAGGTTTTGTATCACTGAGGATAAGCCCTTGAAGGGATGTTGAGATCCTGGCCCCTCCTCTTCTGGTCTTCGCTTTCTGGCTGCTGTGAGGTAAGTAGTTTCCTCTGCATGGGCCCCTGCTAGGATGTTCTGCCTTGCTGCAGGCCCCAAAGCATCAGGGACAAACCCATCCTGGACTGAAATCTCCGAGACTCTGAGCCAAAATGCTGTTGTCCTTTTTTAGTTGATGACCTCCGGTATTTTATTGTCATGTGAAGCTAACTAACATGCACATTGTTTTCTCAGCACCTTCTGTGGCATCGGTCTGATAACAAAGCAGGTGAATTAACTTGACCAAGTTTATACTCAAGTAAGGATTTGAACCCAGATCTGCCTCCTCCAAAGCCTACATTCCTAAGCACTATGCTATGATCTTTCAAATTCCAAATACATATTTCATCTATAAACTACAGATTTGGTACTGTTTTATAAAGAACTGTGAAGCAGTTGGTGCTTCCTCCATGCTGAAGGTGAGCTCTCTGGAAGCACTGAGACTACCATGATGTTGGAACAGAAATCAGAGATTCAGTCTGAGTAAACACAGACGTGCTCTGCGCCAGCCCCCAGGGAACTCAGTGCAGTTGGGGAGAGAGCTATTCACCTGAATAGTGACAAGGACACAGATACAATTACAAACCAGCCTGGGTGCTGTGGCGAAGCCCTGCTCGGGGTCTCCCTGGCCCACACGCAGCCTGAGCCCGAGGACATGGTGGTCTGACCAACCGACCTTGCCTTGGAAAAAGATGTTTGACAGTGTCGCTTGTCCTCGTGGGTTTCTGTGAGGACAGCATGACTTGTGTTTGTAAAGCACTTGGAGCGGTTATCATCACGTGTGTTACTGGGAGGTGGAGCAGTTCGGAGGCCTTTCCTCTGGGGGAGACAGACCGTGTGACGCTTCTCTGGAACTCAGCCTTCCAAACCCAAAATAGCCCTGGCTCTGTGGGTTGACTGAACTTACCTTGGAATTTTTTATTTTGTGGTAGCTCTAGGGATGAAACTCAGATCTCACAAGTCCTAGGCAAATGTGCTGTCGCTGAGCTGCGTTCCCACAGCTTCCGTGTAGGTTTTGCTTCTGCACTTGCTAGATGACTTCCTCAGCAGCTGGTGCTGCAGGTCAGAGCACCTGTGCGGGGACTCTCCACATGGCTTGGACCCTCACCACAGGGCGCCGAGTCCCAGGAGGGGTCTCACCTCCCAAGACAGCACTTCACACAGTCCCTGTGGAAGTCACTGGTCCTTTGAGCCTCACTCAGGCTACTCTGGGAAGCCTCAGAATGTCGCTTGTGCTGTGTTCCATTGTTCACCAAGTCCTGTCTAGTTCAAGGGGGCAGGGAATTGGATTCCTCTCCAAGAGGGCAGTGGCAAGGCCTTGTTGCAGAGGAAGAGATGCGGTAGGAAGGAAGTGATCTCAGGACCATCCTGCAAAACAGGCTGCCAGTGAAGTTTCCCTGAGAATGCGGCGTGTGAAGACAAAGCGCCCTCGCTCCCTGCTCCTGCCCCTCGAAAGGGTCAGGGGAAGGGGAGCAGTTCAGGCAAGTTAGAGGGAGAAACCAAATTACAGCCAAGGACAGTGGCGAGGGGAAGAAGGTGGTGGTTGAGGAACTCGGAGACTGAGAGTACGACCGCTCCACAGCAGCGAAGGGCAGGGAGAGGCTGGGGGCTTGGTGGGCTCCTCAGAGACTGCTCCTGTTTTCCTGAAGAGTAGTGCAAAACAGTTTCATTATACGTAACCCACTTTCTATGAGTTCATTTAATCACCGAATGTACGTGCTCATTGTTAACCAAAAAGGCAAGTGCTGACAAAGGTAAATAAAAAATGCTTGTGCCCCTCACTGTCCCTGCTCCCACCCACTCCCAAGGAAATGGCACCACTGACTTCCCACGGCAGTGTCCAGACACCACGTCCTCCTATCCTGGAGAAGTTCCAGCTTCCTGTCAAGGAGAGCTGTAGCCCTGGCAGGACAGAACCATCAAAGCACCGAGTATTAAGGAGTAGAGCCAAGACCTATGAGATGCTCAGCAAATCAGGTTTATCATGTAGAGACATTTTTTATTTTAAAAAAGCCACAGGTGCTTGGTAGAAAGTTGAAATTAATGACTGGACAATCTATGTTTAATGCTTACTACTAGAATTTGTAATACATTCATAACTGTTTTTTGATGCAGTAATCGTCATCGATGATACTTGTACAGTTTACCTGAGAGTTGACCTGGCACAGTGTGGTCAGACGGACCCAGAAGGAGGCCGTTTCAGTCAAAGGTGAATAAAGACAATGTCCACTTCCACCCAAAGCAGAAAACAGACTTCCCTCTAACACGAAAGCCCCAAAGACTGTACAGGGTTTAGGTAAAAACATTTATCATAGTACAAGATCCACTGTAATTAATCCCCTCATATAGCCCTCCTCACTTTGACGTACTTAGCCTATCATTCTTGGCACTTCTCGAACAGTTCTAAAGTCCTCTCTTGTGAAAGTCATTATGAAGTATGATGTAAAGAAGGGAAAGAAAAATTTGATGAAACAATGGAAGCAAAACTTACATATATAGGGGGTGGGGGTATAAGGAGGGCAGGGGAATGGGGAAAAAAAAAGATGTGCCATGTACAGGTACAAATTCTCAAGGCTGAATGTGATCGTAATGTATATATGAAATGTAGCAATGAAAATCAATTTTAAAAATTCAGTGAAGGGCTGAGGAATCAGTGGGGCCAGGCCTGATTTGCAAGTGCAAAGTCATGAGTTTGATCCCCGGTGAGAATCACAGCTGAGTGTCATCCGTTGAAAAGCTAGGGTCATCAAAATGTTAGCTTACCTCCTCATCCACCTTATCACAGGTTTTGGCCCTGTGCAACTTCTGGCTCTCTGCCAAAGTCAAAATGACCATGAAAGGTAAGTGTTTTTAATTGATTCAGGGCGTCCAGGCAGCCGCAACAGCGGAAGTGAAGACAGTCATGAAAGAGGACTTCCAGACCTGCTTCAGAAAGTGACAAGGTGATCAGGTGAGTGTGTTCAACATAGTCTGGGAGAAATTATTAGCAATTGTGTACGTTTCTAAGGATGTAAACATTCACTGTGTTCTTCTTTCACCTTGAGTATGTATGAAGCAGTGGTGCTCACACAGTGGTGGTAGACAGAGGAGAGCAGTGCTGACGCCCCAGACAAGCAATGGGTGAGCGCAGAATGGCCGCGGGTGTTACTGGGAGGAATTCCCAGGCCATGCTGCGGGGAGGAGCCGGGGAGAGGCCGCACAGCCTGAGCCAGCGGCCGGCCGGGGAGGCTCCCGTGTTCAGGATGGAGTGCTGAGGAGGGTGAGCCCAGGGCGAACAGGCACATATGTTTGAATAATCTCTGTGGTTTCTTTTGTCATTTATCTAGTTTCTAGTTTAGTTGTACTGTTATCTGATGATATGCAGGGGATAATTTTGATTCTTTTGTTCTTATTTAATCATGTTTTGTGGGCTACTATGTGGTCTATTTTGGAGAAAGTTCTATGTGCTGCTGCTCAGAAGAATATGTATTCTGTCGTTGGTAGGACATTCTCTAGGTACCTATTATTAGGTCCATTTGTCCAATGGTGTGGTTTAATTTTGATATTTCTGTGTTCTTTTTGGCTGGTTGATCTTTTCATGATAGTGGAGTATCAAGGTTCTCTACTATTATAGTTTATCTGATTTTTTTTGTCTAGTAGTTTGATGAAATTATGATGTGGACTGATTTTTGCTGCATAAATATTTTAATTGTTATCTCTTCTTATTGAGTTGTTGTCTCAACCAACATATAATGAACTTCTTTGCCTCTTCTGACAAGTTTTAGCTTGAAGTCACTTTGTCTGAAACTATAATAAGTACTTCTGTTTGTTTTCAAGGTCCTCCTCCATAGTATATTGCTTTCCGTATTTTGATTTTTAGTCTGAAGTTCATTAAATATGTTTATTTCAATTCCACTGAATTTTTTTAATCCAATCAATCTGTGTCTTTGATTGTGGAGTTGAGGCTGTTCACATTGAGAATTATTACCATAGAAGACTGACTTATTCCTCTCATTGCATTATTTTTCATTGTTGATTCTTTTTTCTCTTCTGGTTAACTTCTCACCCTACCTGCTGTATTCATTCCACTAGACTTTTTGGCTATGTTTTTGTTTCTCTAGGGTATCTTTGAGAATTTTTTGGAGTGCTGGTTTGTTGGTCAGTCATGAATTTCTTAAGATATTCTTTGTCATAGAAAGGACTTATTTCTCCCTCAGTTTGAAAGAGTTTTGCAAGCTATGTTAGTCTGGATAGAGAGTTGTTTTATCTTAGGGCTTGAAACTCTTCACTTGAAGCTCTCCCGACCTTTAAGGTTTTGGTTGAGAAATCTGCTGTAATTCTGATATTTTTGCCTTTATAAGTGATTTGTTGCTTTTTTCAAACAGCTTTTAAGATTCTGCCTTTGTGTTGGGCTTCTGGGGTTTTTACAGTGATGTCTCATGGAGAGATTCTTTTCTGATTGTTACTATTTGGAGTGCGACATGCCTCTTTTGTCTCTGTGTTAAATTCCTTCCCCATACATAGAACGTTTTCTGCTATTCTATGAACTAGTATTTTTTATGCCATTTGTTCCATACTCTGACTTTTTAACTAATTCTAGTTAACCTGAGATTATACTTTGTGTCATCTAGCAGCTGTTGAAACCATTTTCTATAATCTCTTGGTTGTTTTAGGGTGTCTCTGAGTATGTGGTAACCTGTATCAGCCCTGTCTTCTGGTTCCGACACTCCTCTCTGGAGCCCATACCTTCGACAGAATTCTTTTATTTCCTTGATTTTTGTTTGATATGTTTTTATGGACTATAATTTTTTCCTAAAATAGTCATTCGTATTGTGTATCATCTTCTTCAGCCCAGTTTGCTTTTTAGTCTCCTGCAAGCTCACTGGTCACTTTGTTTATTCAGACCATTTTCTGTTAAGTCATATCATTTTTGAGCTCACCAAGAGCATCATTTATCTGTTGATTTTTTTCCTGTCTTTTATCACTTCATATAATTTAGCTGTATAGCTTTTGATTGTCTTATGATCAAGGCTGTGTGGGTCAGTTTGGGGGTGCTGTGAATTTTGGGAGGCATTTCATTGCCTTGTTTTTCTCATGTTTCCACTGGTTGATGGGTGGGTGGATCGGCGCTCCCATGCACATGCTGAAGTTTGAGGCGTGGTTATATGGCAACAGTGTGCTGCTAGTACAGAGATCTCTTTAGTTAGTGTCTGTTTCCCAGCAATGCACTCTGTAGGCCTTTTCCTCTGCCTGAGATCAGCCATCTCTGCTAATCTGGGTAGGAAAGAATGCAGTATAATTCACCCAGCGCTCAATTCTGTAGAAAGGAATCATAGTGTTATTGATGACACAAAGACAAACAAGATGTTGGTATACAGTAAAAACCAATGAATAGTAATAACTCTACCTCTCTGGAAACAGCAACAAAATCAGCAACAACAGAGTCAAAGACAAACTAGATATTCACATACCATAAGGACAAAAAAAGCTACCACTGTACCACACTTAACAATAGAAAAGAGATCTACACTGATAATATAGGCATGAAGACCACCAAATGTTGATATACTATACATTTAGCAGAAATACCATACCATCACTAACAATAGAAAATAATTCAACAAAAATAGCAGAGTCAACTAAATATCTAAAACAGTGTGCCACTCGGGCACTTTGTATTGGTACAATGACATAATTGAGATCCCAACCTTGAACTTTTGTCCCTGTCGCTACTTCACTTTCCACTGACCCCTGACTAACCTTAAGGAGCATGTCTGACCTGTGCCATTTCCTACGTATAGTCAGGGATTTGGTAGTTGAGAAGACATATCCAGCCTTTGGGCTAAATCCTGCTTATTCTTGTCAATAAAGTTTTGCTGGCATACAGACAAGCCCAGTCTTTGTATTTAGCCTGTGATGGCATTAAATTACAATGGGAGAACTCAGAGTAGTGACTGCGGCATGGATCTCACGTGGGAGACCAGACAGGAAGATTGAGGCCTAACTGGCCCTCTGGGTGAGGACTGAGAAGACAGGCAGCACACGTGCGTGTTAACGTGCTCGTGGGGAAAGTAAGAACAGCTGAGGTCCTGTAGTTTCCCCAGACAAGTACCAGGGAGCGTGGGAGGCAGATGGATCGTGTGGACTATAAATGCCTGCACCCAGGTCTGGCGGATACAGCCAAGGTGCACAGTCAATCGGGGCTCTCTGTGGAGGGGAGACCAGAGCCCTCAGCCTCCACATTTTAACTGGTTTTCTGTCTCTGACTTTTCATCTTCATCACCCCTTGGTCAGATTCGAGCTCGTAGGCTGCTTCATAAAGCCTATGAAGCCCATAACATTTCTCTTTATACAAAATGTGCTGATTCCTGATTAAAAGAGTCCAAACACTAAGCCTCTTCCTGTCCCTCTAACCCATCTCTGGGCCCATCTCCCCGTCACGGGCCCAGCCAGGCGCCCACGCCGTGTCCCGCAGGGAGCTGGGTGCCGGCTCTGTCTCTGCCAGGAGGGCTCTGCCCAGCGTTTCTCGAGGCTGGCCGTCCCTGCCACTCCAATCTCGCCCCTCCTGCCCCTGAGGTGCACTCTGGACCCAGGCTTCGTACCCCCACCTCGCTCATCCACTTGCCTGACTTCTGGGAAGAGTTTGTTTACTCCTCTCGTGAGTGTCTCTTCCAATAGAATCATAAACACCGTCAGGAGCAGGACTTGGTCGATGGGCACCATGACTTGTTATGGGCGCACAGCAGATATTAGGTGAACTAACTATTGGAACTCATACACGACAAGGCTGCAACACGAAGACCAGGAGGAAATGTTCTCTCAGTCATTGCCCTACAAGACAGCTTGCCTTCCCTTAACTGCTGTGAGGTAGGGGGAATTGTGGCCATTTTGCAGATGAGAAGACGGAAGCTCAGAATGCCCACAGTCGCACAGTGCGTGGCAGCAGGAATTCTGAGTACCGCAACTGCCTGACAACCCTTCCTCTTGTTAAAACTTGAAAGTCACCGTTCTTCTAGGAAATGTCTGCCTCTGAGACCTCAGCTGGGAGATAATATTTTAGAATTTGAGTCCAGGCTGCACATATGCTATTGGTCTGCTACACTCATTCATTTTTTTAAAAATCCAAGTAAAAAAAAATGAGGCCCAGCAGTCAATCTGAATTAATTAGCTTTTCTGGCAGCTGCCATCTGAGAATTAGGAATTATCCCGAGCCTATAAATTCTGACTGATTCTTTTTTCATGGTGTCAGATTGCATTAAAGGAGATGTTGTGGGTAAAATTAAATGCTACGCCTTTCTTATTGCTTCAGTTGCCCAAAGATAAATGCTTTGCACGATGATAAATATGCCATAAATTCTCATAACAATAACTGAAATTCAAATAAATAGGCTGTATAACCCCACGCGACTGTAATTTTCCTTTTATAGTCAGCTTGTTTATTGCTTATTAAAGAGAATGTCTGGTCCTTGCCTTTAAGGGATTCTAAATCTGGGGTTGCTCTGGATCTTGTAAGGAAATCCCCCTGCTGAGCACCTGTTTAGACTGTTGATCATCTGCATTTTACTATGAGGTTATGAGGCCACAAAGGTGTTAGTGAGAAGGTCGGAATGGTACAGGAGTGAAGTCAGAGTCAGAAACAGGCTAGCTAGAGTCAGGACCCCTGGCTGCGGTGCTTTGGCCTTAGCTGAGTTGATTTATTTCATTATGCCCTTCTTTCTCCTTTGTTAAATAAGGATATTCATATCTCCCCTGCATACATCATAAAGTATTTACTCCTACTTCAGATGGTAAGTACAGTTGCTTTAAAAAGGATAGAAATTGCTTCTGGCCATAAGAGATGAGTGGCTTTGTCCAGTCATTATCCTGAGGCTATTCTGTGACAGACACCAGACCTCCAGTTACAATGACAGCAATGAGGAAGAAGGCATTAAGTGGACGGTTAAGTTTAAGCAGCAAATACATTGCCAGAAAGGAGACTGCATGTTGAATTGGAAACTTTATGTGTATGACCAAATTTCCATAGTGAGAAAGTCCAGATTCCAAACTATGCATCACAGAACCGGTCAGACTTCTCAAAAATCACTGAAAAGATCTAAATGATTGAAATATTTAATAGCACAGTAGGATTTGTGAAGAAATGTCACTGCCGAGAGCTGCAATAGGGTTGGACATCTCTCCCCATTTCCTTGCCAGGAGATGAGATCCAGCCTCAAACCAAGAAAGGACAGATGTGGCAGTCAACAACCACAGCCTAACAACCTCTCCCAAACAAGAATTCCCTTAGCTCACACGCCTGACACTTAGTGACATTACGTGTGTGTACCCTGCATACATGTTTAATTCTTTATATTATTACTATTAGTTGAACAAAATTATATGAAAACTTTGATTAGAATAACAGTGATTCTGCTTAAATGAAGGCAACAAAAAAAGCTTTTACAGGATAAATATACAATCACTTATGAAATCTTGTGTCAGTATTTTACTACTTGATCCAATATCACTGGCCTATTAACAGAATACATAGATGTGCAAATATTAATTAAGTTCAGTTTCTTTGATATTTTGGTGACGCCCAGTCATTCAGAACTGTAGCTTCATTCATATTTGCAGTGCTGTCAATATTGAGATTTATGCATTTGTTAAAGCAAGCAGATAAAGCATATTTTTAACAGGTTTGCTAGTTTGATGGAGGCATTTAAATATTTAGCTTTAATATTTAGTCTTGCACTTAACTAGGATCTAATACTAAAAAGATAATAAATCAGCTAGATTAACGTTTAGCTTTAGAATTGCACTTGGCCTTCAGTTCGACTCATGCCAAAACCATGCTAACAGCAGGTACAGGCTCTTTCTTCCAGCGTGAATTTGCATGTTATGTGACCGCAGGTCTCAGGCCTTCTTATGGGTTCACTGGTCATCTGCTAGGGGCAGAACTGTTTGGAAATCAGGGCACAGAATGATTATTTCTGGGAAGGTGGAGCTGTGGGCCAAGAAGGTGTAGAATATTGACCTCTACTCCAGACTTTATGAATCAATCTGCATTTTAACAAGATCCAGATTTTATTTGTGTTGAAAATAAAGTTTGAAAAACATTGAGGTGGGCTGTTATTGGAGGCAAGACTGTCACTCAGAGCTGAATTCAGTCCTAACTAATGCGTCACCTTGGTAGGGTTGAAGGAGGTAATTAAGGAAATTCTCCTGGCTGGGGCTCTGCCCAGAATGTGTAGTTAGTTATTAGTTTAATTGCCTGGGGGGGTGGGGTGAGGCTCCATCGGCAGCATAGTTTTATGGCAGTATTGTCATCCATGCTGAAGGCCAAAGTTCATACCCTAACTCAGTGTGAGTTGTTGGAGCCAGAACAAAAAAGATGTAGTATTTGTTGAGAACTTGAGATGTTTTCAGAATGTAATGATTAGAGATCGGGAGAAGGAGAGATCTGAGGATTGCTGGACCCCAAACAGTGCAGGCCCGGGGTGGGGTGAGTGGGCTTATGCCAAAGCCCTTTATATGGGAGTAATGCAAGAGATACAAAGAACCCCTTTATATTAGTGCTCCTTTGAGAACAGCCTGGCCCATCTCTCCAGCCAGTGGCCTGGCTGCACAGGGGGGAACCTGCCTGTAGGACTGGCTCTGTTGCTACGCTTGGCCCCAATTTTCCAGCTGGCCAAGCTTTATCTTTCCTGCTCTGTGACTGGCAAGCTCCCCACAGTGTCTCTCTTTATGCTCTGAAGCTCTGGCCTAGTTTTGATGGGATACAGGGTGCTGTTAGTGCAGGGGCTAAAACCCCTAGTGAGGAAGCAATGGGGACGGGGTTTTTCTGAGGCCAAGGCCAGACGATGGTCCTGAGGCCAAGGGTGCTGCAGCAACAGCTGTGTGCATCTCAGAACGAGGGTCCTGGGCCAGGGAGTTAGCTCAGTGGTCCCAGCACCTGCCTTGCAAGTGGAAGGATCTGGTTTCAATCCCTGGTAACCACATACAACAATGCCAGGTGTGGAGACTCATGTTCACCAGGAATCACAGTGTCAGGTGTGGTGGCTCATGCCTATAATCCCAGCACTTGGGAGGCAGAGGCAGGAGGATTGCTGTGAGTCTGAGGCTGAGCTCAGGGCCAGCCTGATACAAAAGTGAGACCGTGTCTCAAAAAAAAAAAAAAAAAAAAAATGAAAGAAAGAGAGGGTTCTAGAGGCGGACCAGAGTGAGAGGTGGGCTGCAGGCCTCCACTGCACCTAACCCAGCTGTCCCATCCTGGCATCTAGCGGCAGGAACTGGCCACACCACGCAGCTGTGTTGGACGGAGAAGGTGACTGGGGGTGGCTGGTGAGGCTGTGTGTCTGTCTTCATTGTCTGAATCTCTTGGTACCGGAAGCAGTCAGGTGGCTGAGAAGCAGCCTCTGGGCCACAGCGTGTGTCACTCAAACCGAGCTCCAGCTGCGTGCTCGCAGAGCCGCTGTAGCCCTGTGCTGCGGTGTTTTTTTAATTGGGACAGAGATTATAGGTTTGTTGCAAGAATCCAATGAGGTGATCCCCACAGAGCTCTCAGTAAATCCTCGTCTCTGGTGTTACTATTTCTGGGGCTCCCAGCTCCTGCCAGAGGCCCACACTGGACTCCCACGGGCTGAAAGGCTGCACCCCGGAGAGACAGAGGGAGGGGAGTCCTCCGTGACCCACCTGGGCCATCAGGCCCTCCAGAAACCTTCCCTTCAGCCTGTCTCTAACTGGGAAGAACTGGTTCTGTAGCTCACCAGGTGATCTCTGGAGAATGCTCCCGGCCTCAGTGTTTCATAGTAAGAAACTAACTCAGCTCTGAGCAGCACATTCTTCACTGGAAGAAACCATGGTGAGGTCTAGGGACTCGGGGCAGCTTCTGCTTCTGCGGCTCAGCTGTCAGGGAGGTGCTGGTTGAACTTGTATCTTTAATCTAGGGGTCCTGGGACCACTTGTGCTTGTGGCCCATCTTGGCCTCTAGCCAAGAAATGAGCGTGCATGTGTGTTTGCTTGCACGTGTTTGCATGCACACGCATGCCTCTTGCCACATTCTGCGTCTCACCCTCCTAGCTTTGTCTTCTTAGTGCATAGGCCACTTTCAGGCTCTCAGGGAATATGGCTCCTCCATGGGGCCTGTCCAGCTGCTGGGGGAGCATTAGCCACAGCTCAGCACAAGTGGACCCTGCCCATGTGGTGAGAGGGAATCAAACAGCAGACACCAACTACCAGCTGGGCCAGCGACCAAGGCTGGAGCCAAAACTTTGAAACAGTGAGACAGAGACTGGCAGTCAGGAGGCCAGATGGGTCTCATGCTGTGGGTGGAGCTCGGTGTGCCAGCCTGGAGGGCAGAGAGCCTCTGTCCTTGAGCTTGTGCGGCTCCTCAGGCACCCCACTGCGGCAAAGGCTCCTTAATTCTCTCTGCTTACACACAAAGAGGATTTTGGTTCTCAGGACCACCAGTCCCAGCCCCTTGACCAGGGTTCCCGTTATGGCGACATGGGACGGAGTTGCAGGCCCTCAGTGGCAGATCAGCATGGCGGAAGTGTCAGGCCACCTGCCCCTTGCCAGGGCTGTGTCCTGCCCGGGTCCTCTGCCCTGCCCTCTTTGTTAAAGGAACTGGGGACTGTACTCTGAGCTTTGACCCTGAGCTACATCCCCAGCCCTTTTTAAAACAACACTTTATTTCAAGACAGGGGCTAAGTTACCCAGGCTGGACTTAAACTTGTGACCTTCCTCTGTCAGCCTCTCACAGTGCTGGAATCACAAGCACACACCACCACACTGCTGTTTTAAAATTACAGTGTTCTGGTTAACTCTGCTGTTGGCCTGTGGACAATGCTGACATTTTAGCACAGTGACCTGCTTTTTCAAAGCAGGAACTCTTTTAGTAGCATTTAACTGTGGGGCACAGGTGAGAAGAGGGGACCAGTGGTTGGGGCTGGAGCCCGGTACCCGGTCAGGGGCACAGGGAGCCCAGCTGTTCCCCATCTGAGCCGAGCAGAGACTCAGCCCCGGGAGGGCAGGCTGGGGTGTGGCCACGCCCTTGGCTCAGCTTTGCCAGCGGGGTCCGCGCTCCTGTCCCCGGCAGAGCCCCAGCTCTTCCGAGACGTCCTGCCTGGGCTCCCCCAGAAGGCAGCTAAGGCAGCTCTGAGACAGGAACTCAAGTAGAGTCAGCTTAGAAGGCGGCCTTCTCAGAAACTGCAGAGGGAAGGGAATGAAGCGGAGCGAAGGGTGTTTCCAAGCCAGTCCCCACACCTGTAGGCCTTCTGCCCAACGGACTCAGCAGCTGTGGGCAATGCGATCCTCCCGTGCCCCAGAGGGGAGATAAGAGGCCAGGTATTTTAACCACCATGGCGGTCTCCTGCTTCCGGGATGGTAACGCCTAGGCTGGCAGTCGACCCTGGGCAGTCCTGCAGGAGGAAGTCGAGCAGTTCGTCCCAGCGGGGCAAGAAGTAGACACCTGTGAGGAGAGGTGAGTCCTGGAGGTTGAGTCAGGCCACAGGCCTGGCTGCCAGAGGTGTCCTGGGTGGTGGGACAGCCTGTGCTGACAGCAGCTGGTGGGTGCTTCGCCACTGTCACTGCCTGAGAGGAGGTTGCTTCTCAGAAGGGCAGAACTGAGACTGGTGGAGTGTTGGAGCAGCCCCCTTTTCTTGCTGTGTGAGACTCCCGCACCACTTGAAGAGTTCTTGGAGTACATAGCTCCGAGGCGGTCAGTGCGCGCGCGTGTTCTTGGGCAGCATTTTGTCACTGTGTGGGGTCTTGAGTATTTGTTCTTGGGACGAGGGCTCAGCAACTGTGAGACCCTTTCCAGGGCTGTTGGTGTATCTGCTCACTCGCTCGGGCAGCAGCCCCAGAACTGTGCTGGCCGAGGAGCTGGAAACCCTGCCTCAACCGCAGCCACAGCGACCTGCACCGCGGGCACCTGCCTGCCCAGCCCCTGAGGCAGAGTGTGACAGGAAGGGCTGGGGGCTGCGACGCTGCCCTGGCCTGAGGACTGCTCTCCTCCAGAAATGGCTCCGCTGTTGTCGTGTCCTTGGGTCTCAGGATTCCTTTAGGCCGGTGATAAGGAGTATCCTTTCGTGGTTCCTTCCGCGACAGCTGTGCTCAGACTGACAGACACAGGGAGCACAGCCCTCCTCGAAGCCATGACCCCTGTCTTCCTCCACCTTTGGGGTGGAGCCTGGGAGCCCCAGGCTGCTGGGGACTGAGGGAGCAGGAGGCTCTGAGCTCCCTGGAGACACGGGTGGTGCCTGGATTGCCTGCTGCCCGGGCTGGGGATCCCCGCGGCGCCCTGGGGCACACATTGGGGTGGCCATATTCCTGTCCTGGACTCCAGAGATCCACGCAGGAGAGCCGGGGAGGAGGGCAGAGTTGGGGGAAGTTAGACTCGGGAAGAGCTGCCCTTTGACCAGCCCTGAGGGCTTCCAGGAAGTTCCCTTGGCCACCAGGAAATTTTGTTCTGTCCCCTGCAAATGTGAGATGTCCCCGTGCTCCTCCGTGTTTCAATTTACATCGGTGTGCAGGAGGGCTCTGGGGGTGCCTGTAGTGTGAGGCCCCTCCGCTTGTCCCCGCTTGTTCCTGGCTCAGGTCAGACCAGCGCTCGGGCCAGTCCACGGCTCCCGGCAGTTGGGAGGCAGGTCCGGGAGCAGACTCGGGCACAGTCCCTCCCGGGCTCCTCTGTCCTGGGCTTCTCGGCTGCCTCCAGCGTCTCCTTTGCCTGCGCCCCTGCCCGGAGCCAGCCCTCTGGCCTTACCCCTGAGCTGAGAGCACTTCTCTGCGCGGTGGGTGTTGGGTATTGTGTCCCACCCTGGAAGGTGCTGTTTGTGTCTCTCCTCCTCCTGCCTCCGCCCACTCTCACTGTCATGGTCTGTGTATCTTCATCTATCTCAGTCTCTCCCTCTCTCTCTGCCTCTTTCCCTTTCTTTGGCTCTAACCTACCTGCCGTCTGACTTTTTTCTCTCCACCTTTCCTGGCTCAGTCCTGCGATCCCGGCCAGGGACCCTCGATCAGCTGGCCTTTCTGGGGAGCAGAGGGAAGGGAGCAGCTGGCGCTTCTAGGAAGAACCCGCTGTCCCAAGCCCCTGACCGCGAAGTTCAGCCGCCCAGGCCAGGTCTGGGCTTTGTCGCAGGGTGTTGACGGACGATGCCAAGCTGCTGTCAATCAGGCTGGGCCAGACTTGAGAGGAGGAAAGTCACACATGACATTCCAATTTTGAAATTCGGGAAATACTACGTGACACACAGGACCCAATTATCTTAACTTGTCATGTCTAAGCGGTCAGAAAATGAGCGGATCTTTGCTCAGGTGTTGCTTAAATTCGAGTACTGGTGGCACTTACTTGAGACTTGAGGGGTGGGCGCCCACTTGGGAGCAGCTGGTGCCCCAGAGGCTGAGGACCCCGCCCCACACCCAGCCCGCTGGTTCCACTGGACTCACTGCTGACTGTTTCCCATATTGTCAGGGTGAGCTTGGGCTCCGGGATCTCAGTCCTGAGCCCGGGCTCTTCTGTCAAGTGGCCTCTAGGTGTGTTCACAGCCACGGGGGGCTGAGGAGAGAGGGGGCCTGGGGCTGGGCTCCCTGTGAGGCCCAACACCAGCCCAGGCCCTGGCTGGGAGGGACACGCAGCTCGTCAGCTGTGGGGTGGAGGAAGCATCAGCCTGGGCCCAACAGACCTGAGTGGGGCCACCGAGGCTGGTAAAGGCACTTGGGTCAGGGTGCCATGAGCAAAGTGGGCTTTGCTGGGAGGAGAAAGCTGGCCGCAGCAGGCCAGGAAGGGAGGGAAAGGGAACAGCATCCAGGAACAGATCCGGCCTAGGAAAGCGCCCCGTCTAGACACACCACCCCGCGTGGGGACCAGCGCTCAGCAGTGTACACGCTTGGGTGTGCATCTGACCGGGGAGGTGGCTTTTGTCCGCTAGCTTGCGTCTGTGACCACAGCCTTCCTTTCCTGCTCTGCTGAGAACCTTCTATGACACCCCACAGAAAGGATGGGCACAGAAAAGAGCTGGAGTTTTAAAAATCCAGATATAATACATGTGGATACCACAGTGTAATAGTCAAATCGGGGCAAGGAGCATTTCCATCTCTTCAGCTATTAAATCTTTTAAAATGTGTTAATTCATGATGGCGACACAGTGATCTGTTCACCACGAGGGACTGATCTATAGACATGCAGCGTCTTCGTCCCTTCCACTTCCCTTTGTCCCTTCCCTAGGTTCCTTTCCTATTTGCAAAAGGTCCACCTCCCCGTTTTCTGTCACTTATATTTTCCTATTTAAATTATTTTGGGCTTCTCATCTCAGAGAAGCTATGCGATATTTAACTTTCTATGCAGGACTTGTTTGAATTAGCATTATGGTCTCAAGTGGAGCCCTCTTCCTACAAATGATCCTACTTCATCTTTAGGGCAGAGTAGTACTTCATGTATAAATACCGCATTTTCTTTATCCAGTCATCTGTTGATGAGCATATAGGCTGCTTCCAAGATGTAACTATTGTGAGTGCGCCAGTATAAACACGGGTGTGCATGGATCATTGTATACTTAATCTTAGCCAAAGGGCTGAGAAGTGACGTGTGTGTATTGCTATACTAGGATTGATTTAATTATTTTAAAGAACCCCTCTGAAGAGGTATAGCTGGGTCTAATGGAATTTCTATCTGTAGTTTGAAGCTTACCTATACTTATTTCCATGGTGGTTGTATTAGTTTATATTCCTGCCAACAGTAGAGAAGGGTTCCCTTTTCCTTACAGCCTTGCCATTTGTTCTTGGTGGTATAGAGTAGAATCTCAACGTTCCTTTTATTTGCAGTTCCCTAGTGACCAAAGATGTGTCACTTTTTTTTTTAATGTAGTTAATTGGCCACTTGGGCTTCTGAGAAATGTCTATTCATTTCAGTTGCCCATTTTTTAAATTAGATCTTTTATTTTGGGAATCTAAAATTTTGGATTTTTAGTATTTTTATATATTGATCTCCTGTTTGAGGAGTAAATGGAAATTTTTTTTTCCCATTCTGTAGATTCACTCTATTATAGATTGCTGCCTTTGATGTGCAGAAGTTTTTAACTTGATATGATCCCCTTCCGTGGGTTCTTGGTGTTAATTATTGTGCAGCTGTGGTTTAGCCCAGAAAGTCCTACCCATGTCTTTAAGGCTGTTGTCTAACTTATCTTCTAGCAGATTCAGTTTTAATACCTAGATTTAATACCTAGCAGTTTGTTTTAATACCTAGATTTCTGATTCGTTTTTGTTTCAATACAGGGTGATATATACATATACATATATACACATATATATATGTACATAGATATACATACGTATATATGTCTAAATTAGCTCTTCTACAAGGGAATAACTAGTTTTCCCAGCACTTTTTGTTAAAAGGGCTGTCTTTTCTCCAGCATGCATTCCTGTTGGTCCCTGTTGTCAAACATAAGATAACGAGGGGCCTGGTGGTTTCCGCTTACTCTGTTCGGCTCCCTGGCCGGGCATGCGCAGTTCTGTGCCAGCGCCGTGGTGTTTTAGACGTGGTAGCTTTGTCATGTAACTTGAAATCTGGGCTGGTGACACCTCCGCTTTGCTCTTGTCACATTGGCTATTCTGGGTCATTTACGACTCCAGGTATGTTTTAGGGTTGTTATTTCTTGTTCTGTGAAGAATGCTGTTGGATTTTGATTGGGGTTGTATTAATTCTATATATCATTTTTGGTAATGTCATTTTCTTTAGTATTGTTTCTGCCCACCCAGGAACAAGGCATGTCACTGCGTTTTGTAATGTTCTCTTCAGTTTATTTTTTCAGGATAATGTATTTCTTGGGATCGAGGTCTTTCACTTCCTAAATATTTAATTTTTTGAAACTTTTGGGAAAGATCATTTTCCTAATTTTCCTTGTTGGGCTCATTGTTAGTGTACAGGAATGCTATTGACGTGTGTATTTACTTTGTTATTTACTGTTATTTTGCAGAATGTATTAGTATAGAAATCTTGGGTGTTTATATGAAAAGATCATGTTATCTGTGAATAAAGAAAGTTTATTTATTTTTATTATTATTATTATTTTTTTGAGACAGGGTCTCGCTTTGTGGTTTAGGCTGGCCCTGAGCTCAGCCTCCAACTCACATCACAAATCCTCCTGCCTCTGCCTCCCGAGTGCTGGGATTACAGGCATGAGCCACCACGCCCGGCACTGTGGTATGTGGTACTGGTTGCTGCTGGGTGTGGGTCTCCACGCCCAGTATTGTTATGTGGTTACCGGGGAATCGAACCCGGGCCCTTGCGCTTGCAAGACAGGCGCCGGAACCACTGAGCTAACTCCCCAGCCCCCAAGAAAGTTTATTTTTTGAGACAGGGTCTTGCTTTTGTAGTTTAGGCTGTTCCAGAGCTCAGCCTTGAACTCACAGCAATCCTCCTGCCTCTGCCTCCCGAGTGCTGGGATTACAGGCATGAGCCATCACGCCCAGCAGTTTGATATGTGGTGCTGCGGATCAAACCGGGGACTGCACTTGCCAGGCAGACACCAGAACCATTGAGCTAAATCCCTGGTCTGCTTGTGTGATTTTTTTTTTTTCATCCTTGTGTCTGTTTATGTGATGTATTACATTTAATACATCATCTTGTGTATGTTGAATGATCCTTGCGTCCTGTGGATGAAACCTATTTGGTCATGATGTATGATCTTTCTGATTAACAGACTGATCTGTAGGGTTTTTTTTTGTTTTTTTAAACTCTTTGTGTGGTTTTGGTATCATGGTAATATTAGTTTTCAGCAATGAGTCCAGCAGTACTCCTTCCCTTTCAATTTCACTGAAGAGTCTGAGAAATATTGGTATTAGTTAGAGCTTCCCTGAAGTTTTGGCAGAATTCAGTAGTGTATCCATTGAGTTTTGGACTTTTGAATGTTGGTAGAGTTTTTATTACTGACTCAATTTCTCTGCCTGTATTGATTTATTCAGAATTTTTGTAACTTTTTGGTTCAGTTTTGATCATTTGTGTCTAGGTATTTCTCCATTTCTAGTTTCTCCAATCTACTGGAATATTTTTGAAATAACTTCTCATAATACGTTGGATTTGGGTGGTGCCAGTTATGATTTTATTATTGCATTTTCTTGCAATTAAGGCTTTACTTATTTTGTTCTTTTAGAGAACCAGCTCTTCATTAACCTTTTGTTTTTCCTCAATTTCATTATTTTTGACCATGACCTATAAGATTTATTTCCCTGTGTTTCATATTTGGATCATTCTTATGACTCTAGGAATTTTCGATGGATGGTTGCTTTTGTAGTTCAGGCTGGCTATTCTTTTGAGATTGCTTCATTCTTCTGATGTCTGCATTCACAGCTATAAATTGTCCTTTTAGAACTTTATTGTGTCCCATAAGTTTTGGCACATTGTGCTTCTGTGCTTCCATTTATCACTTTAGGAATTTTTAAGTTTCTTCTATGATCCATTCAATAGCCACCAATATTTTTCATGTGTTTGTGTAGTTTGAGAGCTTCTTTGCTGTTGACTTCTAGCTTCCTTCCGCTCTGGCTCATTGGAGTGCTGGGCTTACTGCAGCTCCCCTGTCTGTATTTCGTCATGCTTTGGTGTAAGATCTGGACTCTGGGTAAAGCTTTGTGTGGTTCTGAGGAAAATGTGCGTTGCATTCTGCTGTTGGATGAAGTAGTCTGTAGGTATCTGGTAAGTCCGTTTGTTCAATTCTGTGGCTTAACTCTATTTAAATTATGTCTCCTTGATCTAAGTAGGATGCTGAAGTCGCTCCCTGATTCCATAGGTGGCTACTTGCCCTTTTATTTCTAACAGTTTTTGTTTTACAAAGTTGTTCACACCAAGTTTGATGCATAGATATTTGTAATTTTTGTCTTTTACGGTTGGATTGTTCCCTTTCCAGGACGTAGTAGCCATCTTTGTTCTGACCAGTTTGGGTTGGAAATCTGTGGTGACTGAAGTTAAGACAGCTAATCTTGTTTCGGGGCTCTGGTTGCATGTTTGGCATCTTTCTTTCCCCTTTAGCACATGCACTTCCTTTTGGATAAGGTGGGTCTGCTATAGGCAACATATAGTTGTATTTTTATTTTTTTGATGCAGTCTGCCTCCCTGTGGTAGAGGAGACCCCTGATGTTGAGACTGTTCTTGGAAGGTGTTTGAGCCCATTTTGAGTGAGTTGGGTATGGTGACAGGAAGGAATCTACTTTTATTCTTCTGCAGTGTGTCCAATTCTGGTAACACAGTTTATTGAAGAGACTGCTCTTTGCCTAGTTATATTCTTGGCGTCTGTTAGAGCTTGTATCTACATGTCCCTCCAAAGCCTGTGCTCATGGGTGGGGTTTCAAAGGTGATGGGATTTAGGGGCTGTTATAACTGGCCGGCTAAAAGGTGGCATCTGGTTAGGAGAGATGGGTCACGCTGTGTGAGCTGGAGTGGGCGTGTCTTCCTTTCTGGCTCCTCCCTTGTCTTTGCTTTCTTCCTGCCGTGATCTGAGTAGCTTTCTTTTGCCCAGGACCTTCCACTTCACTGCTAACCATTAAAGGAATAAAACTTAATTGTGAGCCAAAATAAACCTCTCCCTGCTAAAGTTGTGGGTGTTATTTTGTCTCGGTGATAAGGAAAATAACTAAGATAGCAGGTCCTCTATCCTGCATCGTTGGTCTGTGTTTAGATGCCAGTGTAGTGCTGTTTTGATCATTTCAGCTTGTCGTGTGCATTGAAGTCAGGTGTAACGATGCCACCAGCTTTGTTTATATTTCTGTAAAGAAAGTAATTGGCATTTTTATGAGAATTACACTGAATCTGCATATTACTCTGGGCAATGTGGACATTCGAACAATACTCATTGCAGAGAACTTTCACTGGTTAAATTTATTAAATATGTAAAATTTTTAGTTATTGTGAATGAGATTGCTTTAATTTTTTAGAAAGTTTATTATTGCTATATAAAGGCTTACTGTTTATATGTGTGCAACACACACACACACACACACACACACACATATATATATATATATATTTTTTTTTTCCCCACAACTGCTAACTTCATTCACTTATCAGTTCTCACAGCTTTTTGACTGAGTATTTAGGGTTTCTGTGTACAAAATTATGTCATCTGCAAACACTAAAGTACCTTCTTTCTTCCTAATCTGAATGTTCTTTCTTTCCCTTCCCTAACTGCTCTTGCTAAAACTCCTAGAACTATATTAAAGAAGAGCAGAAAAAGTGGATACATACAGTATTTGTCTAGCCTCAGATCTTAGAGAAAATGCTTTCAGTTTTTCTCCACTGTATGATAAGGTGGAGTTTTTTTGTTTTGTTTTTGTTTTTTTACCTATAGCTTTTAGTATTTGAGCCTTTCTATATGGCTTTTAGTGTTTTGATGCATGTATATTCCTTTTGTACTTAGCTTGTTGGAGATTTTTTTTTTTGCCATGAAGTCAAGTTCTATTGAGTGCATTTCGGTGTCTGTTGGGAAGATCACGGTGGCTTTTGTCCTTCATTCTGTGGTGCTATATTATATGTGATGATTTGTGTACGTTGACCATCTTTGTAACCCTGGAATAAATCCTACTTGATCATACTGTGTGATCTTTTTGATATGCTTTTGAATTCAGTTTCCAGCTATTTGGTTGAGAATTTTGGATCCATGTTCAGCAAGATGTGGGTCTGTAATTTTCTTCTTTTGTTCTTGTTCATTTGATTTTGGAATTGGGGTAATGCTGATATCATAAGAAAAAGTTTGACAGAATTCCTTTCACTACACTTTTTAGGAATTGATTAAGAAGAACTGGGAGTAACTCTTAAAGATTTTGTAGAAGTCAATAGTACAACCATTAAAACCTCGACTTTTTTTTAGGTAGGAGACACTTTTTACTGTTTTAATCTCATTACTAGTGTGTAGTATATTTTAATGCAATTAAAATATAGAGAGAATGTTTAAATTTTAAAATGTATTACAGTAAAAAACAGACTAACATGAATCTCCTTCAAGAACTCCTTGATCTGAATGTATTTACTCCATCATTCTTGCCACTTTATTGAAGCAGTTTTGTGATCTTTTGTGAATGTCTTTTTGAGGTGTGATTAAAAAAAATGCAGTTGCTGAGGATACTCAGTGGAAATTCAGAATTGTAAAAACATTAGGTAGGGTATGTTCTTAGCCATCTTATGTATCTGTTCTGGCACATGCAACTTCTAATTGCTCAAAATCAAAATAACCATGAGAGATAAACATTTTGAATTAATACAGGATATTAAAGCTGCCATGATAATGCAACTAGAGATGCTTTGAAATAACTTCTAGAACTGCTCCAGAAAATACCAGAAATACTGACATGTGTTCAAGGCAAAGGGGAGTGCCTTGACAGGAAATAATGCAGTGTTTGTTTCACTCTAATACACTTTAAAAATTTAAATATTGACCATAAGTTTTGAAAATATGTTCTACATTTTCTACTCAATTTTAGTTTGTATGTGTCCAGAAATTCCTTCTAGATTTTAAAAATTTGTGTATATGATTCTTAAAAGTTTCTTAGGATCTGTAATACATCTATGGTATCAGTTGCAAATGTTTCTTTTTCACCTCTGATATTCTCTTTCTCTTTTTGCCACTCCTGTTAATCTTTTTTTCTAAGAAAGTAGAACTCTTCATCTTTTGGATTTTTCTTTTGGTTTTAACTGTGTATGCTCTGATAGTCATTATTTCTTTCCATCTGTTAATTTTCAATTTGGTTTTTGCTTTTCTAAGTCCTTGATGCACACAGATAGGTTCCTTACTTGAAATCAAATTTTTCGGTGTGTACTGACTGCTGTAAATTTCCCTCTCAGTGCAGCCTTCTCTTGTGTCACTTTCCCTGGGACAAAATTTTCTGGTATGTGCAACCTAAATAAGGAGAGGTTGTGTGTGGCTCACAGTTTCCAAAGTTTCAGATCATGTCTGAGGCCTTAACCACAGAGACAGCCTGTTAGAAGGTCTGGGGAGAGGAGCACGGCTCACGTGCTCACCGGCTCACGTGCTCACCGGCTCACGTGCTCACCGGCTCAAAATGTGCTCACCGGCTCACGTGCTCACCGGCTCACGCTGTAAGGCCAGGAAGTGGAGGAGGGAAGAACAGGAGGGCAGGGACCAGCTTCCCTGTCCTCTCCTGGGGACTGCCTCTTCTAATCAGCTTTGCCTCCTGCTCTCAAGTCAGCTCTGGTACCCCAGACCCAGTCTCCTTCCCAAAGCCCCACCTCTGAGTGCATGAGAGTTTGGGGAGCCATTCATTTGTAGTCTTATTTCAACAATGTTGATTTCCCTTTTTAAATTTTTTCCATCACCCAAGTCCATTTCTACTGTCTTGGTGGTACTGGGGATTGACCCCAGGGAATGCTGACCTGTATCTCAGCCCTTTTCCAAGTTTCATTTTGAGATGGAGTTTTGCAAAGTTGCCTTCACTGGCCTTGAATTGAATCCTCTTAGCTTAGTCTCCTCAGTAGCTGGAATTAGATGCCTATGCATCTGTGGCAGCCTGTTAATGCTGGTTGTTCTATTTTTATTTTGTGGTGGTCAGAGAAGATACAGGAGATGCTTTCAAATATTTAAAAATATGTTGAGACTTGATTTGTGACTCAGCCTCCAAGCCGTCCTGGAGAATGTCCCATATGCTGGGGAGGAGAGTATGCCCTTTGCTGCTGTTGGATGAAATGCTCTGCAAACAGATGCTGGGCCTGTTCACTTTTCTACTGTAGCACCTTTCAGATGTTTGATTATTCTGTCTCAATGATCAATTCACTGAAGAAAACTGGGTGTTGAAATACCCAATTATTACTCTATCGGTGTCTATCTCTCCCTTTAGAATAAATAATACTTGCTTTTATGGTGTTTGGGTGGCCCAGTTTAGAGTGCATATAGGTTTACTATTGTGTTATATTTTTGCTGAACATGTGCATTTAGCAATACATAATCAATAACCTTTTAGTTGTTTTATAGTATTTGCCTTCTTATAGTCCAGTTTTCTTCTTCAATCATCTACCTGTTTAATAGTTGTTAAGACTTACATCATAGTACACTGTTTGGATTTACAACCCATCTTTTTTTTTGTCCAGTCTGTGCATCTTATTAATAGAGCCTTGATGTATTCTTTTTTTTTTTTTTTTTTTTTAGACAGGGTCTCACTTTGTACTTCAGGCTGGCCCTGAGCTCAGCCTCCAACTCACATCACAGCAATCCTCCTGTCTCTGCCTCCCGAGTGCTGGGATTACAGGTGTGAGCCACCATGCCCGGCACTGTGGTAGTGCTGATTGCTGCTGGGCATGAGTCTCCCTGCCCAGTATTGTATGTGGTTACAGGGGAATCGAACCCAGGCCCTGTACTTGCAAGACAGGTGCCAGAACCACTGAGCTAACTCCTCAGCCCTCGATGTATTCTTATACAGTACATTTTGTTTATACAGTAGTGTAAGTTTTGCTGATTGCAGTATATAGTACTGTAGTTTTATACTTTGTTACACATTACAGTACTGTATGTAAGAGTTATGTAAATTAAAGCAAGGTACTTTATATAGCTCTTCACTTGGTAACCAATGTATTTAATGGCCTCACTGCAGGAACAGAACTCATTGTTAGAAGAATGTCTATTCTTGATGGCATGAATTTCCTTATGTCCTATTTAAATTGTTTTCTGATTGTTTGTAGTGTTTTTGGTTTCCTTCCACCTCTAATTAATTTCTATGGTTTGGCTGTTTCCTATCATGTTTAGATTTGATTTCCTTTCTATTCTTCTAGTAAGTTTTATGCATTGCTATTTCAGGATGGTGGCCAACATCCTTTAATATCTAGTATAGTACTCCCTTGAATATTTCTCTTTTACCATATAGGGTTTTGCTTGCTTTGTAGTTCAGGCTGACCCTGAACTCACTATGTAGCCCAAGCCAGCCTTGATCTCTTGGCAGTCTTCCTGCTTCTGCCTCCTGAGTGCTGGGATTACAGGCGTGAGCACACACTGGCATTGTGGTAGGGGATCAAACCTGGGACTTGTGCTTGCCATGGAGAAGCTGGAACCACTGAGCTAAATGCCCAAGCACACTGAATATTTCTTACAGGACTGGTTATGTTGTGATAAATTCTGTTTTTGCTTATTTGGAAAAAATCTTTATTTTGTTTTCAAGTTTGAAAGATATTTTGGTGAGTATAATATTCTTGCTTGGCAGGTTTGTTTTGTATTTCTCTTATTACTTCCTTCCTAACTTTCTTCCTTCCTTCCTTTTCCCCCCAAAGGACTTGGAGTATATCATCCATTCGCTCCTGGCTTGTAAGGTTTCTGCTGAGGAATCCATTAGAGGTCTCATGGGCACTCTTTGCCTGGGACTTGAAGCTTTTCTCTTTCTGTTTTTTTTTTTTTTTTTAGGTTTTTTTTAAGACAGGGTCTCGCTTTTGTGGTTTTAGGCTGGCCCTGAGCTCAGCCTCAAACTCACATCACAATCCTCCTGCCTCTGCCTCCCGAGTGCTGGGATTACAGGCGTGAGCCACCACGCCCGGCACTGTGGTATGTGGTACTGGTTGCTGCTGGGTGTGGGTCTCCACGCCCAGTATTGTTATGTGGTTACTGGGGAATTGAACCCAGGCCCTTGCGCTTGCAAGACAGGCGCCGGAACCACTGAGCTAACTCCCCGGCCCTCTCTTTCTGTTTTTAGAGTTTTTACTTTGGTACTTTTTACATTTTGACTGTAACAGACCTTGATGAAAGTCTGTTTCGGTTGGATCTTACTGTGGTTCTTTGAGCTTCTTGTATCTATATGTTAATATCTCTTTGGAAATTTGGGAAATGTTCAGTTAGCTTGTTAAAAAGATTTTAAGACCTTTCCTCTTTTCTTTTGGAATTATCATAAAGCCAATATTTGTGTAAGGGCCCCCGTATGTCTCAGACTTTCTTCATTCTTTTCAAGCTTTTTTCTTTTTCGTCTGACTGGGTTGATTCAGGAGACCTACCCTCAAGCTCATAAATTCTGTTTTCTACTTGTTCTAATCCAGGAGTGGTGAACTTTTTAGAAACTGGGGCCCAAACTATAGCCCAAAGCCACTTACCACAAAAGGCCTGCTCTGCAGTTAAACCTGAATACCAAGGCTCAGTTCAGAAAAACAACTCTTCTATTAACGTCTTTTGTCTTAAAAGGAAAACAACATAGGATTTTGAATGATGCAAACAGCTGTTTACTGAAGGTAGAAGTGTCAGATCTTGGCTGGGTGAGGTACCCGTGTGGCATAGCTTTGCCATGTGCTTCTAGTCTGTTGAACATAATTATGATTTGTAATTAATTGATTAAAATTTTTTTTCTCCAAGGTTTCTGACCGCTTCTATTTTGTAATTTGAATTTTTTCTTCATATCTTCAATTGATTTTTCTCATTTCCTTATATTGTCTATCTGTATTTTCCTACACCTGTTTCTTTAGGGTCCTTAGTTTGAATTATTTTTAGATTTATAGTGTTTCTCCGTGAGTGTCCAGTTTCTTTTCAAATTTTTTTGCATCCTTCCATCCATGTCTGCACACCTTGGTATAACAGTTTGCTCTTCTAATTTTACGGAGTAGCTTTTGTAGGAAAAAATATATTTTTGTTTAGGTTGAAGGTAGACACTGGTCGGTAAAGGTCTGGGTTATAGTGAACTCAGATGTAGCGTGTGCTTTTTTGTGTGTCTTTGATGTCACCAGCGTCCAAGGCCCGCTGGAGTCTGGGCTGCAGCAGCTGATGAAAGTAATTGTATGGCTTTCGGGGGTTGAGGCTTTCTAACTCGCATGTTCTCTGGCCCCACAGAGTGGAGCCCTGGCGGGAATTGTGACAGCAGCCGCCGTGACCTGGGCCGTGCAGGAGGTGGGAAGGACTGTCCCCAGATCCTGTGGGAAAGCACGGGTTCTGGGGTTGTAATACCAGCAGCCACAGTCCCAGAGCCAAAGGATGTGAAGGAAGACACAGCCAGGTTCCTGGGGATGAAGGTTGGAGATGCCTGGCCTTTTAGGGCTGAGCTCGAGAGCTTCGAAACTGGCTGTGACCCTCCTAGCTCTGATAGCAGTGTGGATGGGGTTGGGGTTTGTGGCACTAGTTACCCATATTCAAGGTTGTGGAATGCCAAGGAGACCTTCTCTGTGTCATACAGGGTGATTGCAAGTGGCACTGAGGACTTCAATGCTGTGTCACTTTCCTGCAGCCGTGGGATCTGGAAAGGTCCTTCTCCAAGTCCTGAGGGACAAGCATCATCGATGCCAGAGCTTGTGGCACCAGCACGGGTGCCATGGACTGTAGAGGAGCTGTCCCTTAGGTCTGGTTGGGATGAAGAGTTGACATTCGGGCTGATGGGCCTTGTGTCCGTGATATTCGCCATCCCAGAGCTGCAAGGCGTGGATGCAGACGCATCCAGGTCTTTGTGATGCTATTGCTGTGGGGCCGAGGCTGTGGCGTTTGCAGCCATGGGTGTGATGCTGCAGGACTTGCAGGCTGTTTGTTCTCTTCTCTGGCTCGCCCTTCTGACTCCGTGCTATGTGCATTCCTTGCACTTCTTGCTGATTTCCAGCGTTCTCCCTCGTCACTGCCCGAGCACGGGTGTCCCTTGGGTTCCAGGTTCTGCTCTGTGGTGGAGTTGTGCAGGGCACCTCTGTTTGCCTTTGCAGGCAGAGGGCCCCTGATGCAGACGCGCACCAGCCATTGCCTTGGGGGAGCTGACTGGGAATGTGGGGCTCAAAGCTCTGGGAAGATGGGGTGGTTCTGTTTCTGGCCACACAGATGTGAGCATTTGTCAAGGCTCATTGAGAGGAACCTGTAAGATCTTCACTGTATGTAAATTAACTCTAGATGATAGGCTTCTAGTTAAGGAAGGAAATGTATACAGACAGAAACAGCAAGACTGGATGTGGTAAAGAGCTGTCCACTGCGCCGAGACAGCCTGGTCACCCGTGTGTGCTCCCCTATGCTGCGGCTCCCCGTGAGCAAGGGCCTGTGATGCGTGCCAGGGTGTCCCCAGGTCACCTCTGCCCCGCCCTGCTGTGGGTCCCAGGGATGGACCTTCCCAGGCATTACAAGAAGTGACAAGTCCTGTGTTTTCAAGTGAAACTTTCATACGTCTAACACTGATGACTAACATCTAAGTATCATAGTATTCAGTGAGCTCCACAAAAACGTCGAGCTCTGTTGTCAGTTTACTGTTTCGTCCTTGGAGCATCTGAGGCAGTGGCAGGACTGTGCTGCAAAGTCGCGATGTTCTTTAACTCACCAAGCGGTCGGGGGCCCCTGTGAGCAGTGCTGTCCGCTGACCAGGAAGTGCTGTGAAGGCCCCGCGGGAAAACACGCTCTCTGGGAGAGTCAGAGTCACTCTTGCTGTAGGTGGGTAGAGGGCCACGCTCAGGTTTCTGTCCTCCAGAGGGACAAGCCCTGAGGAGAGGCAGACCCACTGCAGTCCGCTGGACACGGTCCCTGCCTTCCGCTTGGTGTGAAGAGGCCTGAACACTGCGGCTTGTGTCTCAGGGTCTCTGAGTAAAAGCACAGGTGGAAGGGGTCGGCTTGGGTTCACGTTTCCCGGCCAGACTGCTTATCTCTTCTCTCCCGAGGGCGGGAGGACAACTGTCCCTACCTCAGAGGGCGCTGAGGTGGTGAGACAAGTTGGTCGGTGTGCAGCGTTCACAGAGCTAGCCCATAAAGACCTGCGAAAGAGGCCTTCCCTGGCTGCAGAAATGTCACGTAGAGAAGGCCGTTAATAAAGGCTGCCTGCGAGGGAACTTCAGAGTGCCCATTCTCACTCGGGACCGGCAGGAGGTGCAAGTGCGGGGTGCCGTCCTGGGCGGGCGGCGTGGGGCCCCATGGAGCCGGCTCCCTCACTCCCCCGCCCGGCCTGGGGCTCAGCAGCTCCCCGCCGGGCTGCGGTGCTTCCCGGTCCCGCTGGGGCTCGGCCCAGGGACTTGCTTTGGCCCGCGCTGCAGCCTGGAAGGTGCGGGCAGCATCGGGTCGCCTCTGGCCAGGTGCGCCGCTGACCCAGGGACGATGCGCATGTGGAGAGCTGTCACATAAATTCTATGAATAACTGCTGCTCACCTAGGGGTGGATTTTGTCACCTCACTTTGTTGAGACTGAAGTCGCACGGGGCACTGGACCTAGCCTCCGTCATATTTCTGGTTGGTGGCAAGACCAGGAGCCTGCGTCCTGTGATCTCATGACTTTACTCAGAGTCGCCAGGGGCACGCGCTTTGTCCCAGCTCAGGCTCCGCCAGCCCGGTGACACAGAGGCACCTGTCCCGTTTGCCCGCTCTGGCCGGTGGGGCGGCTGAGCCATAGGATAGAAGACGTGGCTCTAGGGGTTGACTTCAGTGGGTTCTGTCTGTGGAGAAGGAGCCGATCCTGGGTGTCACTGGAGACTGATTTCGTTAGAGGAGCCTCAGCCTTGACAGGCGCTGCTCTGAGGCCCTCGCTGCTCCCCTCCTGAGAGGAGCCCTTGTGTGCTGTGGGAGGGAGGGTGGGAGGTAGCCAGGAGTCTCCAGCCCTGAGTCAGAGGGATCCTGTCAGCTTGTCCCCAGGGCCCAGCAGTCTGGGCACACTCCTGAGGTTGGCCGCAGGGTAGTGAGGAGGGCGGGATGCTGAGGACGGGCTCCTTACACAGCGCACCAAGGAGCTTTGTGGTAACTGTGTGTAAGCTTTGTGTAACTGTTACTGCAGTTACTTCAAGGGAAGAAGCTTCCTGGTGTAGAGTCCCTGAGGCCCCTAGTGTTATGGATCTTCTTCCTTTGCTCATTATGAGGGAGGCAGTGTCACCCCTATTTACTGATGGACCAACTGAGGCTCAGGGAGATGAAATGACTTGATCAAACCCACCCCACTGAAAATAAGATCCAGGTGTGTGACTTCAGAGCCAGGATGTTGGGGAGCTGGCCGATCCTATGCCCCTTTCTACCATCTAGTCATAAAACACAGGCTTGTTCTGTCTTCAGTTGGCACATTCATTAGGATGGATGACATGGTACTTTATTTACCTAGCTCAGGGGCTGTGGTGGTCTTTGCATCAGTAGGCTGAGCTCATGAGTGGAAGCATTTGATTTTTGTAATGGTCCATGGGATAGGGGGAGTCTTTCAGGGCTGCAGACCAGCTCTGTGGCTTCATCTCCACGCCTCTGACTGTTGTGGACCAAGAGTAAAGACAGCCAAGCACTCGGAGATGTGTGTGCATTTTCTGTAACTC